>JAUZNJ010017230.1:0-11598 GCA_034780135.1 Jordanella pulchra
ATAATTATCTTGAAGCCGATGGCTGTAGAGGCATGAAGAGTCCAGTCCAGCAGGTGGCGGTAGCTCACCTTTCCACTGGTTGCTAACTTCTACTAAACATCAGCAGAGCAAAAACAAAAAGAAGGAGGAGGCGCGGAGATTTGAAAACAAAAATGGCGAAAATCCGACGGTAAGGTTTAAGCATTTTTATAAGTTTTAGTTAAAAAGAAGTTTAATTCTCATCTTTTTCAACATTACAATGAGCAGAACATTTGAAAAGTTATTTTCATCAAGCAGTTTGAAGCTGTCGGTCGTTTATCTGTTTGTCGACAGGGTGCTGCAGCGCTGCGACCCGGTTCTGTTGGAACCCGAGGACTCCGAACCGGACTGTGCGGAGGCATTAGGGGTGGTTCTGTTCCTCACGGTCAGTCGCTGTTTCTTGTTCGCAGTTATTCCCAGAAGTCTCACGGCTCTAAACGTGTCCGAGTAATTATGGTTTATTTTAGAGATAAAGCTGTTGGAGTGAAGGTATTACTCAATTAAATGATAAAAGCCTTTTATTCAAAGCTGTTTGATTTATGGAGATAAACTCTTATCTGAACTGGCCCGCATCCGTCAGACGATGGGAGATGAGGTTCTGAGACGGCTCCTGTTGGTTCCGCCTGGTTCAGTCGCTGAACGTCTGCAGACTGACGGGCCTTTTAGGGACCACCGGCCCAGTGGACCTGGTGACCAGGGTGGGATTTAGGGGTGTAGAGGAAGCGGTTCTGGGCTGAAGGACGGTCGTGCTGCTTCTATAAACCCAGATCTGTGTGCAGGAGAGTCGGCGTGTGCAGAAGATCCTGTGGCGTCAGCTGTTTGTTCTGGACTCCATGGTGTCGCTCCTGGAAGGCCTGGAATCTGCCCAGCAACTGATGACGCAGCCCTGTCCGCCACAGCCAGGTAGCCGCACTCTGTCCTGCACCGCAGAAGCTGCTCACCTGCAGACGTTCCTGAATCCGAATCCTGGAAAACATTCGAGTCCAGATTAGATCCGATGAGGATAAAAACATGATGATTAAAGGCAGAAACTTATTTTTATTCACATGAAAAACTCTCCTTCTCTTAATGGAGCAGAATCTAGCTTTAGAAGTTAATGTGAATAGAATCTGTCAATATTTGAAGGTTATTTTATTCCTTTAATGTTCAAATGATCCAGAAATCTAAAAACGAACAAAAATACCCCAACATCAAATGTCTGAGGTGGAGAAAAGAAACAGATTTACTGTGACTAAAAAGATAAAACAGAACCTTCAGCCTCTTGGTTTTCAGTTGAAAACTTTGGGATAACTTTTGACTCCGGTCTAAAATCTGGTTTGTTCCTGTTTTTATCATCTGAAATCTTCCCAAACTTCTCCCTGTTGTTTCTCCTCCAGAAATGAAAGTTTTAATCCAGGCTTTAATTTCATCTCATCTATATTTTTCTAAAGCACTTTACACACGTTTAGCTCAAACCTTCACAGACGGAAACAGTGTGGGTGGAGGAGGATGTTGTCACATTGAACTTCACTGAAAGTATTGGATACTTTAGCTTTTCAATGAATGACATTATTATATTAAAAGGACAATAAATGATTTTATTCCCATGAAAATATCAGTTTCTTGATCTTAGTATGAAACATGTTTTCTCTGCAGAATCGCAGATTATTGTTGAATAAACGTGTAAATAAATGCAACCTGAATGACTAAACCCAACAGTATTTGAAGGTAATTATTCTTTTAATGTTCAAATAGTCCAGAAATCTAAAAGGAATAATAGCAATATGATGCATCTGTTCCGTACAGATGAATATGTTATCAGGACACAGTGATTGAGTTTAGGTGTGTTTGCTGTCTGGAGATTTTTAGGTCAATGGTGCAGAAAGTTGGATCTTCAACAGTCTGACGTTTCTCTGCTCGCTCAGATCTCTGGAAAATAAACAACCTGAAGCAGAGCTTTCTTTCTTATTGTTTGCTGTTTCTTATTTTTTAAGTATTTTTATTGTTTGGAAAGCTGCTCCATAAATAGGTTTAACTTTAAGCGTTTGGATATTTCTGACCCTCGTTTGGGTGAAGAAACGCTGAAAGTTTGAGCTGCAGCTCTTCGTCCTCCTCTGTGCCCGACGTGTTGGGAGCAGGAAGGAGGACGTGTCCAAGTTTAGCAGACAGGAAGCTGCAGCAGAGCCGTGTGTGTCTGTGTGTCAGGGGGCGGAGCTCGCAGCAGGTGGAAGGCTCTGAAGGTGGAGCTTGGGTCCGGGTTGGAGGAGACGGAGACGCTGCTCAGATCCCTGCAGGATCGGCTGCAGCAGATCAGCAGCAGGAGACTCCGCCTCTCTGAGCTGCTGCAGCAGCTGCACAGCAAGGTGAGTATCCTGCCCCCCCCACGTCCCCTCAGCTCCTCTCCTTGTCTCCTCGCATTGTCTCCTCTCCTCCTCCAGGGGCGGCAGCAGGAACAGCTCGCCGCGTCGCTGCTGAAGGCCCACAATGCTTTGCGGTCATGTGATCGGCAGCTGAAGCAGCTGAGGGCGGAGTCGGAGGCGGCGCTCGGTCAGCTGATCTCATGGCAGCGGTTCAGAGACACGTGAGTGCAGACGGGTCACATGACTGCCGAGGCTGCGCTCTGATTGGTCGGTAACTTCTCTCTGGCTGCTGATAGGCTGCAGGAACACGTTGTCGCCACGCAGGAAGTCATGGAGATCAAGCTCATCTCCTTCAGCCAATCAGAGGTGGTGGTAGAGATCAGGCCACGCCTCTCCTCCCATCCGTTGTCCAATGAGCTTGAGCCACTGAGGCTGTCCGTCAGCTGGCGCCATGACAACCGATACATCCTGCAGGTGATAGAAATCACAGTTAGAGGGCGATGTAACTTCCTGTTCCTGTCTCAAGCTCCGCCCTCTGGGCCCACAGGTGGACGAGCAGACGGCCGCCCTGGTGGAGGGCTGCAGGTCGGGCCGCTGGAGCGAGCTGAGCGGCCAGCTGCTGGGCGTCCTTCAGGACTACCGGGGTCAGGCGGAGCTGCTCTGTGAGATCCAGTCCCTGAGATCCCGGTGAGGCCCCGCCCACATGGACCTGGTTAGATCTGCCTCCTCATAAGGCGTCACTGATTGCCTCTGTTGCAGCTTCGCCATCGACTGGTGCCCCGCCCAGCGCCTGCTGGTCTACCTGAAGTCTGCGTCTCTGGTGTGTCACCTGGAGGTGGAGGAGGGCTACCCCAGGCAGGGACGGGCTCTGCTGCGCGGCGTACGGCGAGACGGACAGCCTCTGGACACGGCGGGACTCCAGGTGACGCCTGGCAGCCGGCCGTGGCTTCTGATTGGCTGCGGCCGTTTCTAAGCCGCTGCCAGCAGAGAACGTTTACAGAAGTTTCTAACAGTTTCTGTCTGTTTGTGTTTCAGCCTCAAACTGCTGACGTCTCTCTGACCAACTGGCTGGTTTTCCTCTGCAGCAGTCCCCTCATCTGACCCGGTCCGGTCTGACCCGGTCTGGTCCGGTCTGGTCTGGTCCGGTCTGGTCTGGTCCAGTCTTGTCCGGTCTGGTCCGGTCCGGTCTGGTCCGGTCCGGTCTGGTCCGGTCCAGTCTGGTCCGGTCCGGTCCGGTCCGGTCCGGTCTGGTCTGGTCCGGTCCGGTCTCGTCCGGTCTGGTCCGGTCTGGTCCGGTCCGGTGGTCTGGTCCGGCTCGGCCCTCCTCTTCCTGTGACTCTCTGTCTCCTGCCGTCTTGTTTTCCTTTCATATCTTGAAATAAACCTGCGACTTTTCATTTTAAGATACTTTTAATTAATATGTTTCTTAATTAAATGTTTTCAACTTTGAAAAATGTGTAAAAATCATTAATTCAACATTTGAATAGAAACTGTATAAAACTGATTATTTATTTTAAGGATCAATGCATTGATAATTGGAAGGCAAACTTTTTTATTTGAGGTAATGAAGCTAAAACTGCGATTTGAGGATTAAGATATTTACCAAAAGTTTTTATTTTAAATGTTAAATCTTTGTTTTTAAATGTTTAAAAAGGCAATTAATGGTTCATTCTTTCAGCACATTTTATATTCAAATTAACGTTTTGATCTGCTCACCAAATGCTGTCCTGTCTGATGATGCAACCTGTTCATCAGCAGGAACAGGACGCCGGCCCCCAGGGGCCGACTTTGAACAGGCCTGACTTGGATAGTTGTGCGACATGATTATTGATTAAATAAAACCGGTTAATATTACAGACATTCAGACTTAGGAAAAAATGGATTTCTAGAGATTGTTTAAAGTTTTAATAAATTATTTTCTTTTTATTTAAAAATTATGTGAATTTCATCTACAAAAGTCTCAATACTATAAATAACGAGTGATGGTATTTTTTAATTCTTAGCTTTTTGTTTGCAAAGCTTGAAGCTCCTGTTACAGTATAAAATCTTCCACCAGGGGTCGCTGTTCAGCTCCTCCCAGCTCTGCAGCTATTCCTTTTTTTGTCTCATCTGATGCAGCCTGACGATGTCCGCGTGTCAGAAACACGCAGTGGTTTCTGTTATGATCTTCATCTCTTCTGATGATGAGGAGTTTAATCATTTCATGTTTTCAACATGAGGAAAATGTTCTGCTGAGATGCTGAACAGTCCTCATGGTTCTCCATCCCAGACCGCTGCTCATCTCTTCCCACCTGAGCTCAGGTCGTCAGTCACGTGGCCTCTCATTGGTTGGTTCATCCACACCTCAGCATCAGTGTGGACCAATCAGAATAGAGGCTGGGCGGATCCGAGCTCTGATCTGCAAATGGCTGAAGATTTGATTAATGTTTTTAAATCTCAGGCTGCTTTTCAAAGGTTACAAATGTCTGGATTAATTGGATGCTTAGATATTTACCTTCTATTTTAACATTTCAAACTTGCATTAAAAATGCTTTAGACCAAAAACAGTCATGTTTATAATTAATGTAGGTTTTATTTACATTCAATTGTTTAGTTTTAGGATCACATTTTTCACATTAGAAAAACATTTGAAAAAGCAAACAATAACTAAGGATTTTTAGTTTTTTAGAGTTAATACTTAACTCTTATTTCTTCCATCCAATGGTTTGATTCTGTACAGCTGCCACCAAAAGCCTTTATCAAGTTTTATATTTTTCAAGTCCGGGTGGAAATAAATTCTCATTTTTAATTTGGCTTTATTTCATCATCTCATCAGTCATTTCATATAACAGTTTTCTGTTGAACATAAACAGGTAATTTTTCATTTCCTACGGTATTGAAACGTTGAGAGCTGCTCTGATTTCTCATTGGTTGGTTTCAGGTGGGGCAGTAAACAATAACAGGAAAGGCGCCTCTGATCAGCATCTTCAGTGAGAATTTATAGAATGACATAAATGATCTTTAAAACAGATTCAAATACAGACAGAAGATTTTCTTGCTGAACAAAATCTTTGTGCGACTTTAATAATAATATCAGTATTTTCATAAGAACACGCAGACGAGTAACAAATGTCGACACTTCAAGTATGACTGGATGTTATTTACAGGTTTCAGGCTGAAGATCGGCTGCAGAGTTCAGCCGAGGCGTTCCTCAGCATCCAGCCGTCTCATTGGTCCACGGAGCTGTCCGTCACAGCTGCATCCTCTCTATTAGCTGCTGGTGTGGACGAGGCGCAGAGTTGAACCAGGATCCCTCAGGAAGAGCTGGATGTTCATCCTTAAGCACTTTGTGCAGGAAGTTCTCAGAGATCCAACGATCTTTTCTGAGCTTCTTGATCTGGAATCTGCCGTAAAGTTCAGCAGCTTTGGAAAGCTCAGCACTGTGGATCTTTGTCTCTGTTCTGCTCCTCCTCTTCCTCGGTGTGTCCTCGTTTACACGAGGAAATCTGGAGGTTTATTCTGGAGAGCCATCGGGGGTGATGACGAGGACCCCAGCAGGAAGTGGGATTCAGAGTTATTTCTCCTAGGGAGCAGCTGCCCAGCAGACTCTTAATTTGGCGGGGAGCATGCCTTTGATACAGGGATGTGGTGTGTGAGGTCATCAGGGGTCGATTTGGAAGGACAGCAGCTTCTCCGAGTGCATGTTGTTGAGCGTGCGCAGGTCAGGCAGCCGCAGCAGTAGTTTGGTGAACCGCGGTGAGTCCATGAGGTGGTCGCCGTCGGCGGTCGACTTGTTGACTAAACGGCGCAGCGCTCGGATCAGGTTCTCCTGCAGATGCTCCACAGACGACAGGTTCTCGATCCCGGAGCGATCTGTGAAGGGAGACGACCTGAATGAGCCGCAAACCCTGAGCTGAAGGTTTTACACATTTTCACCCCAACAGACCAGAAATGTCCTCCTCAGGTGGAAGGAAGCTGCTCAGGATGTTCAGGAATATTTGAAAGCACTTTAGGACCAGAGAGATGCTCACTGCATCCTCTGAGAGGAGAGAAGCTCCGAGTCTAAAGCTACACCTCTGAGCTGCTGGACGGGCCAAACGTTTGATACTCAAACTAAACTAAGATTAAGGTCTTTGGACTGATTGTTAAGAATTCAGAAGAAGTCAGAGTGAGACTTTCCAAGGTGAGGAAGCTGCACCAACTGTCCAGCATGGTAGAGGTAGCGTCACACTGTGGGTTTTTTCACTATTAGTGAGACAGGGGCAGTATATGGGGTTATAGAGGAGGACGGCCTCCACATTCAGGAAGACATGAGCTCCTCACCTGCAGACACCAGAACCACGGCGGTGAACAGCCCCAGCTCCTCAGTGTTCAGCTCCAGGGAAGCCAGCTTGTGGCTGAAATCAAACATGGCCGTCAACAGATCCTTCATCCCCATCGCCCGGAGCTCCCCCAAGGAGTAGGTGGCGCCAGAGACAAACGTCACCGTCTGCTCCACCACGTCGAACAATGATGAGAAGCGGACCATCAGTACCTGGAGTCAGTAAACGCCGCTGTTATTCACAGAGCTGCAGGTTCTCTGATTGGCTGGCACTCATTCTGTGTTATTATAGAACAGCTTTGATTTCTACACAACACTGCAGCAAACAGACAAACTGCATCTGCACATCTGCGTTACACAAGCATGCAGCCAGTGGTTCAATATGGAACTTCAAGAAAGATAAAAATACAGGAATTCAACCCAGAAGCTCAGATTGTCCAGGTGCTTCTCTGTGACGACATATTAAACATATCTGGTGTTTCCATAGCTGTCAGTATGAAGTCACATGTGAAGAAATGACCTGTTTATATAATAGCATGAACACAGGAACAACACTGACCCTTGGTGGTCGAAAATGGCAAAAAAACAAAGACCTAACTGTGTCCCAGTTTCCATTAGTCAGGCTGGGTCACCAAGCTAGGAAGCGATATCATTAGAAAAATACTTGGTACAGTAAAATATGCTAAAGATATTAATAGCATTTGTTTTATCTTTATCTGCTTTTATTTCTCTTCTATTTTATGAATTTTTGAAAAGAACTTTAAACAGTCTTTGTAGTGAATCTACTGATAGAAATGAAGCTGCCTGCTGGGAAGTTTTATTCTATTGTTTTGGTTTTGGCTAAAGTAGAAACTAGCATTTTAGGGTCATTTCTAAGCTAAATTGGTTTTTGCTAATCTAATGTAGCTTTTTCAAAGTTAATCTGATGTTTGTTTATGCTAACCTGTCGGCTAGCAGCATAAATCACCCAGTTTTAAAAGACTTCTGTCTTTTCTTTATCAGTACAACTTTTTTATCTAGTGCATTTTTTAGGCTAAATTTTGCCTTTTTGTCTCAACTACGTCGGGCTAATGTAGACGCTAGCCTTCATTTATTAGCCAACTTTCTTGGTTGAAAACTATTTTAAGTTGTTGACAATATTTTGTGATGCTGTGGGTTTTAATTAGGCTAATTGATTAGCTCACCTGCACTGTTTTATTGCAAATTCACATCATGAATCATTATTTTATATCTTCCAACATAATGGGGGTGGGGGGGGTAGAAGGATAAACATACATTTTTACCATGATTCAAATTAATTTCTCTTCTAAATTATCGTGGTTACATTTCTTGAGGCTAATAATAAGCTAACATCCTATTTCAGTTGTTTGGATGTCGGTTCTGTTAACGTCACTTAGAAATTATATTTCAAAATAGATTTTGTTGGTTTAGAATATCAAATATGTTAATCTGATTTTAAAAACATTGTGATCGTTTTCATCGTAATGCAGATTTCTTTGATTGATGCTAATTTTATAGTTACTGTTAATTGATTGGAATAATGAGGCTCACTGTGCCTCTTTTAAAGCTCACAGCTACAACGTTCTCATCAACACAATTATTATTTTTAAAGTAATACAGCCAGTGGTGGTTCTAGACAAGGGCCCCTGGGGGCCAGTGTCCCCCTGGAACTGGTCCTGGCCCCTGTGATGGCCCCTCTATGAAGACATAAAGCCGAATCAGTTTCATCTGAGGTTTTGCTTTGAAACATTAAAGACGGATTGGACAGAAGTCATTTAGTAAATTTACATGAACAATGAAGGTGTTAAAGTTTCAGCCATTCTGAGACCGAACCGCCATCATCTGATGCTCAGTCCAAGGAGCAACAATCCATTAAAATCAGCCAGTGATGCAGATGGGAGTTTTAGCTGAAGGTCATAATGTGGCGTAAATGAAGCTGCCTGGTCACGAAACTGATGGTCGGCGCTCTCCTCCTACCCCGTCGGAGAGCGCCGAGGAGATGAGTTTGTAACTATCTCCTTTAAATGGATCCTTTTATTTCTTTTGGGAAAGAAAACTAAAACCCTAAACAGCCTCTTCAGATGTTGATCGATCTAAGGATGTAACAGAGCGTTTGTTATAAAAGGACCCGGAGGTTTAAACGCTCGAACCTCAAAGGTTCCTGCTTTCAGCAGGGTGACCTGGTCGTTCTGGGACAGAGCACTGAATCCTGGGATATGTTTGGCAAACTCCACCACCTCCTTGACGGCAGGCGTGAAAGACAGCGAGAAGTCCTCCCAGATCTCCTGGGGGGTCTTGGAAGGGTCTGCATGAGGCTGCATGTTCATTGGGCAAGCCTGCAAAAAATAAAAGAAATGGAGTGAAATGAAAAGGTGAGGATGTGCGGCGGCGGACCAGAACCTACCAGAACTATTCCAGAACGGCTCTTCAGTGGACAGCTCTGCCCGTGACTCTGTCCTTCATTCACATTACTGGGATGCAAACGCCACCCTGTGTTGCCATGGTGATTGTCTGTGGAGGTCGGGTCATGGTCGATGCTGGAGCTCCTCTGATGACTGTTGCTGTCGTTGGAACTGAGGCCACTATGGCAGCTGATGGACCTAAGCTCCGCCTCCCCACAGCAGATGTGGGCGTGGCTATTCAGTTGCTGACGAAGCGGATCGTGGGGATTGCTCAGTTTATCGTGTGCGTACAAGAAGGTTTCACGGTGAGCGCGGGCGATGGCGTCAATGGTAGAGTCGGTCCCAGGGCTGGAGGTCGGTGAGGATGAGGAGGAGCTCCGACACGAGGGAGGAGGAGAGGAAGAGGCTGGTGCTGGAGGAGGTGAGGGGGGAGAGGGAGCGACCGGGAGAGCTGCAGACTGGGGGGCGACGTTCACCCCCGGGCATGGAGACGGCGAAGAGGACGAGGAAGAGGACAGGCTGGCGAGCTGGAAGTCGTTCTGTAGCTCGTTGTTCACCATGTTGTTCATGGCGCTCCGCATCTCAGCCAGCATCCTTTGCTTCTCTCGCTTCGGGATCCGACCGAAACGAACGGCTGTGGATGAAGGAGAGAGGAGGAGGATCAGGCAGGAGGAACCCGAGCGGTTCTACTGGTTCTGGTACTGGGATGGTGCCGTTCTAGGCCCGGTGCTCCACACTCACCGTCGCGGCTCATGCCCACAGAGAGGCACTTCTTAAAGCGACACTGCTGGCAGCGGTTCCTGTTGGTCCTCATGATGCTGCAGCTCTCGTTCTTCAGACACTTCTTATACTTGATGTTCTGCTGGATGCTGCGGCGGAAGAAACCCTGCAGGGGGCAGCAGTGAGGACGCCCGAGCCCAGAGTCAGAGGAGGACAACAGCTGGACGTGTCCAATAAGTGCGGATCACATGGTTCTCACCTTGCATCCCTCACAGGCGTGAACTCCGTAGTGGAAGCCGGAGGCCACGTCCCCGCACACCTTGCAGAGCAGCACCATGCCGTTCAGCTCTGACAGGCGTAAAAACGAGGCGTCAGAAACATGGCAGACATCTTCACATCTAGCTTCAAACGAACCCAAACCCACAAAAACATCCAGGAAGCCTGAAGCAGCTGGATCAGAACCAGAGGAACACAGGAGGGGAACCAAGACCCTGAGACATGCGAGACTCTTTACTACTTACTGTTCAAACTTGCCACAGATTTGCTGGGCGAAGCTCTCTGAGAGCTGCTGCTGCCGTCTCCAGCATCGTCTCGGCCTCGAGGAGAACCTCCAGCCGAGGAGGAGGTGGAGGAGGAGCCGTCGTCTCCTGCTGACCCTGAGCTGGAGCTGCTGCTCAGGAAGGAGGGTAAAGAGGAGGAGGCGAAGCAGGGGTTGGAGTTCTCGCTGTACATGGAGTCCGGACTGGCTCTGGATGGGGAGCCTCCACAGGAACCAACGTAGGAGATCACGCCCCCTGCTGGAGGACAGAGGTTATTGAAGGCATCATGAAGGTTCACACTGGATCTGATGTCTGGGGCTCTTTAGATAAATGCTTTATTATGACTTATAGATTTTACAGGTAAAATCTGGAAAGTGTGGGATGGGTGATGCTGCAGCCTGATGAACTTAAGCCACGCCCCCCCACGTTCTTAGCTTTCAAAATAAAAGCCTCATTGTAGAGGTTGGTCTTTCATATATTATTGATATTCATGTATTATGACTCTGATGCTGTAATGGATCCTCGTCATCATTCTGCACGAATCAAACCTTTTGTTTTCCTCAGCTGTCGGGTCAAACTTTGTTCCTGTTCACAGGATGAAGTAACGGTGAAAGAAAACCTTAAGTTATCATGATACACTGAAGTTTGTTTGAAGGTATGAGCACAGGGGGCGTGGCTTAAAGCAGCTCCGTAGCTTTTAACCACTAGGGGGCGCTATACCTGTAACCTCTACATTTTAAATTATTAAACTACTCATTAATTTGCCCTAATTTTAAATACACACATGCAGGAGCAGAAAGCATAATCCTGACTTTGCCTTTTACTATAAGGTCGTTTTCTCTGGTCGACACTGAAATACTAGAAGACTCTGATAACCAAACGAAACAGAGACCATCGAAACATTCAGAACAGTGTAGCAGCTGCATGAGGCGATACTTTGAATTCATCTTCCAGAGCTCATGCTGGTTTTATTTGCTCAAAAACGTTGTTTACTTTTGAAAATACAAAATAGAGACAACTTCCAGCCTCAGCGCCCCCTGAAGGCCACTGGCAGAACTGCACTGTAGCTAAACAATCAGTCTCCCTCTGGGTTCTGGTTCTGGTATCAGCCCAGTTTGGACCAGAGGTCCTGGAGTTCCTGCTAAATATTCATCCTCAGGATGAAACATGTCTGATCAGCTGAGGCTCAAAGCTAACAGCTGTGTGTTTAAGGGTCACATGACCCGTCCAGAAACGGATCAGAACCTCTGATGTTACAGAGGACGAGCATCGGTATACAG
>JAUZNJ010017241.1:0-43173 GCA_034780135.1 Jordanella pulchra
TTTTTTCTTGACTTTTTTATTTGTATGGATCATAAGATAATAAGATCATAAGGTAAAATAAGTAATATTATTACAGAAAATGTTGCCTGTTTTTTCAGTTTGATGGTTGGGATCAAAGTTAAATAACTATTTATTTATTGTTATCGTATTATTTTTATTTTTGTAGTGATCACAGAAATGTGTAATTCAGTTTTTTTTTTTAAAAATCTGCATTTGTAATTTGTAAGCAATAAAGAAAAAAATTTTATTTTATTTTTAATAAATGGAAAAAATAACATTGTGTTCACCATGACAACAGACCTAAAAGTAGATGCAGAACCCGTGTATAAACAGGAAAAGAGCAGAATGTACTTTTAGAACAACCTTAGGTCCTTCAGTGTTTGCAGAAAGATACTGCTAATCTTTCATCATTCTGTTGTGGAGTGTGTGTCATCTATCCTCATCTGTTGGCGTAGCAACCTTGAAGCAAAAAAGCTCAAAAACCTATGAAAGATGGTCTGGTTGTGTTATAGGAATACTTCCAGTGCAGGGTTCTGCAACCTGAGGCGAAAGGTGGCTCTTTGGACCCTCTACAATGGCTCATAATAGTGGCTCAATATGATTAAAGAACCAACCAAAATATTATATAATAACTAAAGGCAGTAGAAGCTTTAGCACGTTTTAAAGCAATATTACAATCAACGTGTGTGGGGGGTTTTGTTCTTATGCTACATCTTTTGTTTAATATCAAAGTTTTTTACCTAAAACACAAACCCTTAAAAAAGAAATAAACAATTTATTGTTTACAATGGCAGCAGATTTCCAATGGTAAATATTTAACATTAGTTGTATTTTCTCAAAAGCTAATGTCTTATTTAGTTGGACTGCTGGCTTCCTGGATTTTAACTTTAAAGGTCTCAGACTCTAGAATTTCTAGAGACGATTTTACACAGAATACTCTTCACAAAATGAAGAACATTGTGGAGAACCCTGAGCGTCCGCTTTATCACACTGTCACACTGCAAAACAGAGTTTTTAGTTAGCAGCTTCTCCAGAGCTGCCTATATTTACAACCTGATGAAGAACCCCAATGAGATGCAAAAAGCATTTTGTATTTTAAATTTAACTTTAATTTCTCAATTATCCATTCATTTTCTCCTTATTTTTATAGATTTACAGTTTGCTAGTTTATTCGGCTGGTTTTATTTTATTAGCGTTTAATCGCTTTACCAATTTCCTCCAGAGGGGGGCGCAGGCGTGCGATTGGACCGTGCGTGCGTGCCGCCGCAGATAAAGAACGGGTGACGTAACCACTTCCACAACAACAAGAAGAAACAAGGAAGTGTCAATCCGAAACCTGTAACAAGGCCGAGACAAGATACGCAGAGCTCCGTAAAAGCTGATGTCCCTCAGCCTCCGAATCAATCCACAACAATGAATAACAAAGGTATTTGTCCGCAGCGTGTTCAGTTTGTCAGCTAGCTACTCGTCAGTCGACGCTGCCGTTGGAACTAGAGCCGAACGAGCTGTCGTTATCTAAAGCGGACTTCACGTACATAACAATAAACTGACGCCGAATAGGGAGCGCATTTACTGAACCCAAAGGCGTCTGAAAAACTATATACATACATTATCTACTTCATCGTAATGTTGTTTTCATTCTGACCGGGTCGTATTTTGTTTTTGTTTTTTTGCCAACTACAGTCATTTAACAAGGCAAAGCTGCCATAACTGGACTGTTTTGGTTCGCTGTTGTATTTTTAACATGGAAGTGTCATTCTGTTCCGGTCAGTCTGATGGAATGTTTTGGTTTATACCGCTGTTCACTGCAGCCATTCCATGGTGTCCATCTGGTTTTACTGTTTAGTTCATTATTATACATTATAAAAAAGCTCCAAGCTTACACTCCCAAACAAAGGGCTGATGGTTTTTTTTTTTTTTTTTTTTTTTTTTTTTTTTTTTTTTGCTTTCACATTAAGTTAATCATTATCTTCCTCCTTACTGTTTCGATTAATCGAAAACCAGGAACAAAGACAAAAAAACAAGTATTATAATCAATAGAAAATTAATTAACACCGTTTCTTTTCATGTAATATTACAAGTTTGTGTTTGACTGAAGTGAATTGAAGTCAGTAGCTAGATAATTGTTCTCCATACCTTAAAATGCATTGAGTAAAATAAATGGTCATGATTCTTATTTATTATCATATAAATGCACATCATAAAGCAAAAAAAAAAAAAAATAGAAAGTGTTTAATATTTGCTTTAGAAAATAATAATAATAATAATGCAATTGTGTTTACTTTTGTCTATCCACTATTTAATTTTAGTATGATATTTTCGGACTTATATTTTTATCTTTTTTTACTCGTTAAAGCAAGTACAGAGTTTTAACTTCACTTTAAGGATGAATATTTTGTTTTCTTTCCTATAAAAGCCCTAGTATTTTAATATGCCTGAAATAAACAGCATAATTGAACCTTAATGTCGCATTTAATCACTGCTTTAATTAATCTTATCGGGAAGGTTTAAGATTCACATGCTACAATAACACACGTGTATGCGATTTAACTGATATAATTTTCTGAAGCAAAGAATATTCATACTGCTGTCCAAGTAAAATAGCATTGCTTTTTACAGTTCTATAATGTTATTTTAAACACAGGACTATGGCTGATTAGATTTGTCATGATTAGTCATTTATTTTCCATTTCAGATTCAATATCTTTTTGTTTGTATCATTACATGTATTTGTCTATATATTTTATATATTTAAGTGTTTTTGCTGTTTACAGTTCATATAAACTGTGTAATGAGAGCTTTCTGTTCTGCGTTCCAAATGTTTATTATTTACTGAAAGTATTTCTTTTTAGATTAATCCAAAAAATATTCAATAGATTAGCTGATTAAAGAATGGATTTCTGCCCTACATAGGACAATAGGTTCACTAGATTATTTTCTGTTTTGCTATTCCGCTGTTTTTTTTTTAAAAAGTTGATAGTGGTTTGTTCGAGTACTGAGGCTCCATTTGCTTGGTTAGCTGAAATATCAACTTTAGCTAGCAGCCTAAACAAGTCCGGTAGGGGCATAATTTTATTTATTGATTGATTTTCTAATTAATCTGGATCTTTTGGGTATATATGGATTTTATCAAGTGTTAGTTTGATCAATTTTTTATACCACTCAACTTTCAAGTTTATATTTCATTCCGTTTGTCCTGACCTTCGACCTTCACACACCTTTTTGGCACTGTCTTATGCTGGTAAAAATCTATCAAATGTATTTATTCAAAAGTACTGATTCTAAAGGGAAATTAAACATTGGTGTCGCAGCTTAAAGAGTTTTAATATCGTTTTATTTCCCTTAGAGATTAAAAACGTATTTTTGAATTGAAAGCTGAATTGAATTTCCGCAGCAAAAGATGGTGCCAAGAAAAACGTCTATGAGATCAGGACTAAAATCAACGAAAATAGCCTAAAAGCAAAGTAGTGTAAATTAATGGTATAAATGCTCCTTGGTAAATCTGGGTGTTTTCTGTTAGTCAGAGTATAAGTTGTTTTTGTATGTGTTGTTTTGCAGGTTCATATCCACAGCAGTCTGTGTACCCTCAGCAGAGTACTGGACCTGTATACCCTCCTGCTATGCAAATGTCTCCTCAGGCCCCTCCTTACACAGACACACCACCTGCATATTCTGAGGTAACTGATGTCATTAGAAGCTGAAGAAGATTTGAAAAAAAAATCTCAGATTCAATTTTCTAAATGTTGATTTTTTTTTATTTCCCATCTGTGTTTGTGTGCAGATATACCAGCCCAGATATGTGCTTCCACCTCAGGTGCCTGGTCAGGTGCCGCAGATGTCCTCTCCCTACGCGGGCCATCAGGTCTACATGCCAATGCAGCCCCACATGCAAGTAGGTCATGTGGGCCAGAACGTCCCCATGGCTTACTACCCTATGGGAGCCGTTTACCCACCTGGATCAACCGTGATGGTGGAAGGCGGATTCGATGCTGGAACCCGTTTCACGGCTGGCAGCAGCGTTTCCATCCCTGTAAGTCTTCACATATGTTGTCTTTTTCTATATGTTATCCATGCTGGTTGAATGTCTACCTGAGCCTCTTCTTCTTCTCCTTCTAGCCTCCACCTCCTGGACACCCCCCTAACGCGGCTCAGCTGGCTGCCATGCAGGGCGCAAATGTTGTCATGACGCAGCGCAAGAATAACTTCTTCCTGGGTGGATCCAGTGGTGGTTATACCATCTGGTAACAACAGCTACTGCCCTCCCGGTTCATGCCTAAGCCGTGTCCCCATTCCAGATTATTCCCCAGCTCCTTCTTTATTCCATACGCCTTCCTCTTCAGGCTGCTTGGCCATGCCACAATACTGATATCACCTAACGGAATGTAATATTTTAGAGCCCTTGTTAAAGGTACAGTACTCCACTTCTGACCTACAGATTAAATGATGATTCTCACCGCCTGAGAGGAAAAAAACAAAAAAAAAACCTATAGATTTGAAATACAATTCTCTCCATAATTATTTATTGGATCAAAATTCTTTGGACTGTTTTTTTGTTGTTTTTTTTTCAGGCTTTTGTTTTTTCTCAGGAGAGATATTCTCCTTTAATCCAACGGTCACAAATGACACCGAGATATACATGTATTCCTGTACAAATACTTAGCTGAAATGTTAAAATAACAGACCTACATTATATAGTTTAGCTGCTTTATGGTGAAAGTAAAACGCAAACAAAGTTACAAAGTCGCAAAGCGCAAACTAAAAGAAATCTCCACTTGTCGTTTTTAAAAACTCTCTAGTGTAGTTGAAATATTAGGAGTGTACTAGTTTTGTGTAAATACCAGTATGATGGTCAGGGGATGTTAACTCTGCTATATATCTAAAAAAAAAAAAAGGAAAAAAAAGAACCAGCATCCTGGATGCATTTAGTTAGATCTGTCTTGTCTTTTGCACAGTATCAAAAAAAAAAAACACAATAAATTTGTTGCACAATGAACTGTCTGAGAGATTGTTCCATTTCAATCAGTTGTAAATTAAATAAATTTAATTTAAAGGAAACAAATGTCTTTAAGTAAAGAGTTAATGCAATATCTTAAGTGGTTTACTGTACCTTGTTGGGCAACTTGTAGATGAACATAGTCGAGTGCCAAAAAGAGCACCGGGGGGTAACCCTGAATCGAAGCAACTTAACTTCAGTAAACTTAAAGGAAAGAAATTTAAAGTAAATCCAAATAGTAAGACAAATAGGAAGGAGTGGTTGGTGTAACATTTTTAGCTTTTTATGTATCCCGTTTCTTTTCCACAGTCGGATACCCAGAGTTTATCACTACGCATTTATTATTCAGATTTACAGTTATGCTTTTTTGGGTTTTTATTTTTTGTTTACACATTTACACTTATAGAAATATATAAATGAAGAAGCTCATTCTTTTTAGAAGATTATAACCATCTCATAAGAATTCATTTTTTCCTTTCAGTTTTGTTTTTCTTGGTTCAATATCTTGAGTGGGTTACACTAGAAGTTAGGGTAATGAATACATTAGAGAGTATAACCAATGAGCTGGTTGTACCAAAGATCTAGCAGACAATGCATTTATGATCAATTGTGACTTTAAATTTTCATCGTCACAGTTTAAAAAAAAAACTAAAAGCAAACATATCGTTGAACATGAAGTTGTGACGGCGTCGGCCTCTGGAGCCTACAGTCTGCCATGACTTCAGTGTTGAGTGTTTTTATTTTCTTCCTTCTTTTAGTGTCACCGTGTGTGGGTCACCTGCATCTTTGAGTTGCTGCATACTTTGCACCTTTTTGCTAATGTACCTTTTATCTGAATGCACTGCTAAGTCAAACTGAGGAGTTGCAGAAAAAAAAAGGGGCTAAACTCTTTTTACATTCTGTTTTCATTACTTTTTAAATTGAAATAAAAAAAGCTGTGACATATTTTTTTTTCAACAGTTTTGGGTCAGTTTTTATTTCATACAAAAAAAAAAAAATCAATGTAAAGATGTGCCATGTTGTTACAAAGCCTGAAAGTGTATGCAACAAGGCTACGTGACTGTCAGCATGTTTATTAAAGTCCCTTTTTTATGCTTTCAAGCATATTTGGAGTCAATAAAAAATAAAAGTATTTGAAGCTAGACATGTTGTCTGTATGGATGCCACAAAACTAATACTTGTAAGCATTTATCATTGTGGTGTGAATGAGTGTCTCTGGGTATCCGACACAATATAAAGTTTTAATAGCTGTGGCTATTTTACGCAACATAAATGCGAGTAAAATCCTGAACCGACGTTCTGGAAATCGGCTTTATTGTTCCAATGTGACGAAGAAACTTCTTCTGCACTCGTCACACATTCGATTTTTATAAACCCTGCCGTCATTTCAGGCAGCTTAAGACCACAGCAATCAAAACTTTAAAGCTGTAACTCCATATTAATGTTTTCTTTTCTGTTTTTTCCTGCTTTTGCTTCCATTGTAAAGCAGCATAAATAGTGGCTTCATTCCAGCAACATGAAGTGCTGTAAACTTTCAGCTGATCACTAGATGCTATGCCAACCACAGCCAGCGAATGGGACATTCTTTGTTGAAGGATTATGGACATTTATAGTTCAGGGATTCTCTTTACAATATTTTGTAGAATAGAAGTATGTACTAAAGTGATGTGGCATACTTTGGTACACATTCTATCTTTTAAGATTACTAAAGGAGATGAGTGTCACTACAGTTGGCTGAGACATGTTGAAGGTGAAATACATTGAAAAAAAGAACTTAGGTGCACTTAACTTTTTTATACTAAACTTAAAATTTAAAATGTAAGTTTAGAATAAAGGTTATTTTGGAAATTTGAAATGTGGTAAGTTTGTTCTTGTATGCATTTGTGTAGTCCTTTAGTAGAATAGTAAAAACTTTCTTATGTTGACGAGTAACATCTGAGGATTTTCTTCATTATTTGGGGTTGATTGGTTGTTGTTTGTTTTGGTTTGTTATGTTTTTTGTCAAAGCAATTAAAAGTTAAAGCAACACTGTGTAACATTTAACCACTAGGGGCGCTAGACCTGTAACTTCCAGATTGTTTCCCTCTTAAAGGCCCCTGGCAGCACTGCAGGTTTGTAAGATTGAACGGTCTCCCTCTGTGTTTTGGAATCTAATAGCAGACTGCTTTGGATCAAAAGACTGAGAAGTCATGGAGTTACTTGTAAAGACAAGGAAACATTCACCCCTCTAGCTTAAATCCTACATTAGAGAACGAAAAATATCTGATCAGGTGAGTTTTACAGCAGTTTTTTTTGATTAACAACATATTTTAGCTCTTGTATAAAAAGTGGGGGACCAGACTGCTGTAAAGTGGCGCTCTGGGTCACATGACTCATTTAGAGACAGATCTGATCATCACAATTTAATTAGGAGAGTCTGTGAGATGAGCAGCCTACATGACGCATCAGTCCGCCCCAAGTGCTGCTTATTAACCTTCCCTTTTTATGATATATTTCAAATTAGGCAAATCCTTTGATAAAAATGTATGCGGTGTTGCTGTAATAAATGTGCTACCTCTTTCAAAAAGAGAAATTCTTTGTAAAGCAGAGCACAGTTATATAATCCGGTATGTGGAAAAAGACATTTTAAAAATAAGCACAGCCTCATTCAGCTGTAGAATTAACATCTAGATGAATAAACTTGCTTGAAAATGAAAGCCCAATATGTGTTAACCTTGAGTCGCGTGGATCAAATCTGACCATCAAGAGCTAAAATACATATATTATCATAAATAAAGGCATGTGCTATTTTTTAATGTATACAAAGTGGCTAAAACTGAATAATAAATGGCAGAAAGGTTTCAATGGCAGAGCAGTGTGTTCTGTGTGAATGAAACAATAAAGTCAAGAGTTTTAATTTAGACAGCTTCAACCGGCCCTTTAAAAGACTTGATGTCAACATGGTCTGATATAAACATGGGTTTAACATTCTTGCTTTAGAACATACAATGGATGCCCTACAATAGTTTTTGCACATGAATGTAAAGTAAAAGGTTTAAACTGCAGACTAGGGTCCAAACTGTTCCACCCTGGAGCTCATCTGGAGTTAAGGTCGGCCCCTTCACTTCTTCCATCATAAATATAGTCTTTGTCCTGATTGTTCCTGTTTAGATGGACTGAATGTTTGTTTTGGTTTTTTATTTGAACGGTGCTGCATTTTAGTTTTTTTTTTTTGTTTTGAAAAATCTTGTACTTTCAAACATGTCTACACTGTCCTCCGTTTCACTTCTTTCTAGCAACGACACTTTACACACATCTGCAGTTTACTCAGCTTTTTTGCAGTTTATTTCAACTGAAGTTAATTAGTGAACTGAAGGACTGTTAACATAGTTAAACCAGAACCTTTTAGCACCTCATAAAACAAGTCATATTGGCTTGTTCCTGCTCTCTCTCCTGTCACACAGGGGAAAAGAAAGAAACAGAAAATTGGCAGCCCCAGCTACTTCTCTGCAGATGATTTACACATCTGTTTAAAAATGATATTGTCATTACATTTGAATAAGGCTGACATTTCTACAAGTTAAAAATCTTAAAAGCAACACTGTATGTTTGAACAGAAGCAAACAACTTCCAGTAACAGTTTACTGCATTTTTACCCGACCTCCTAATGGGACAACAGGCTTAACAATGGAGCTTGTTTACAAACCAGACATCTGGGTCTTTTTTATAACATGTTTGTTCATCTTTTAATGAAGTAACTAGAGGTGAAAAGCAGGAATTATACTGAAATATGATGCTAAGTAAAAAGTATAAGGCACCAAACCATTAATGAATTATTTTGTTTATTATGTTGCTCAAGTAAATGTAACAGGTAACTACCCACCTCTGGTGCTCATGGGGTTAGGGAAGGAAAGCTGAAAGAAAATATGAAGAATAGCAATTCTAGATTTTGTTTGACAGAAATAAGAAACTCATCTGCTTGCCGGGAAAATCGTACTCACTTTTTAAAGTTCGAATCCACAGCACAAGTTTCTGTAGCTTGTTCCAAAGAAAAGAAATGGGCTCTGCCCTGTCATGAACCTGAAGACATTTTTGGGTTAACCCATGAAATAATATGAAAATAATCAAAAATCTTTAGGTTTTTGTCATAAAACATTGAAGTTATTAAAAACGTACGACTCTCTGAAATGCTGCTAGAAGTTCTTTTGACCCCTGATGCTGAACCGGTTGGTCACCCCTGCTTTAATATTTCTCTAAATAACCAACCTTAATTTGAAAAGTAGCGCTAGCTCCACCTTTCAAGTGTGCAGTTTGCCTCACCGGCTGTCGAATGGTGCAGCTAAAACGCTGGCCTAAAGAGGGGTCTACTGGCGTACTCATGATCTCTGTTTACCATGTCTCTGGTCTTTGACGACATAACAATAACCACAAAAAGTGATGAGAGCGACAATCTCTCATTTTTTTGTACTCGACTCTATTCACCGGTTGAACTAAGCATCGTCAATAAGGGTTTACAGCTGCCATATTGTGTTTAGACTAATAAACACACTAGTTAAGTGCGTAACTGGTGTGAATTGTTGCTGAAATGTTTTAATCCTGCCCTTTTAGTCAAAGGAAACAGAAATTCAAACCAGTTAAGATTCAAAGTTTCACATATCAGCATTTAGTATAAATGACATGAGCTTCACCAGACTATGAAATGCCTTTCTTTTATTTATTTATTATTTTTACTTTGCGGCACCAGTGGCCTTTATTTTTAAAGCAGACTGACAGGAAATGGTTTGCAGAGAGAGGGAAGACATTCAGGAAGCAAAAGTCTTTCCAGTTCAGGACTGAAACCCAGGAGAGCTGCAGAAGGGACACAGGCCTTTATACGGTACATTTGTCAGGGATCTATCTCTATGCTTCAGGCTAGGAAACTATTTTAATATTATTATGCTTATAGAAGGTTTTATATTTGTTTGTTACTTAATTTTCCTCTTCCAAAATTGTTCTTTGACAAGTTAGAGTGTATTTTTAATAGATTCATTTGGAGTAAATAGGAAACAAGATATGAAAGAGGTGGTTTACTACTCTCTAATCTCAAGTTATATTACTGGTCAACAGAACTGGACTCAGCCATGTTTTTTTTCTCAACTGATGCACCTTCAGCCTGGGTTAAAATTCAACAAGCTTCAACAACAAAACTTCAGTTCGATTTTTATTTTTTGCAAGCTTTAAAATGTAGAAAAAAAACAAAAACAGACAAATAAGCTTTTCTTAAAGAACACAATTGATATTTGATGTGAGGCAGATCATTATGTGGGAGATACTCATCCTGTTTCTCCTTTGTCACCCGTTTGGTGTAACAGAATTTAAGGCAAAAAGAGCGGTTTTCAAAAACTGGGCAGATAAGGATATACAGAAGGTGGTAAGTTAACTTTTATTATGCCAAAATATAAACGAATGGTATCTATGCCACTATTATCATACCTATAGAATATTATACTGCAGAATCATGAAGCACAGGATAAGGAATCCAGCACCAATAACATTGATCTATAGAAATCTGACTTTCAGACAGACTGTAAAACTTCATATTTAAACCCACAAACGCATACAATTAACACAAGGAATGGCTAATGAAGACTTTGATAACTTTGGTCAAAATGAGTTACTCTGACATCCCAGATGTAGTAAATGTTTTAGATTGAAGCAGAAATTATTGAGAATATATCCAGCGAATCGTGTTTTTAGCTCAAGATAATTGATTTTTGACTATTGCAAGCAAGGCATCTATAATCTTTGCACTGGAAGAAAATGCATGTACTGGAACAACTTCCTAACATTGTTAGAGGGCAAGTTCAAGACATCTGGTCAGCATCGAGTTCCTGCAACTTTATGAAGGAAATTGATTCAGAAATTAAGAGCAGTTGTTTTATATCATGTGCTGTATTTTATCAATTAAAATTTTACTGTTTGTAATCTTAAATGTGTAGACTTTGTTGTTCAATGTAAATCTTGCATTAACAATACAGTTGATTTGAAATTCAAGAAAAAATATTGGTTAAAAAACAATTCTTATCACACCTTTGCATAAACAATCTGTTCCCGATGCATAATTATTACAAAATTATACTAAAGAAACCAAGCCAGAACGGAGAAACTAAGGACTTCCTTTTATTTGCCTCTGCAGACTTAAGCAGTTCTAGAATGAAACTGTACGTCTGTATTAGTATTTTACATTCATTGTTCAGGGATTATAGCTCATTCCTCTTTACCACAACAATCCCAAATCATAATCCCCCACCACCGTGCTTGAAAGTTATGGCTTATGGCATTTACAGCTCTACTATGGCGATATCCATCCAAAGGTTCACAGGAAGCATTCATTTCTAATCTAATGTGGTTCCAGAGCAGCAAACGCACTGCTGCCGCTGTTGTTCAAGTTCATTTAGTGAAGCTCATCCAATTCTACTTCTCTTAAATTCAATTGATGTGCCAAAGCTAAACTTGGCATTTTGCACAGCTTTTCTTTTTTGGTTCCATTTCATATGGACCCTGTCGGGTCTTTTTGGGCTCTTGAAGTCAGATTCAAACATTTCTAGAATCATTAACAGCAGAGCATTTTTATCATGCAAAACAAGCAATTAAAAAATAATTATTTCTGAAATCCGTACTGCAATATAGGAAAAAGATCTCACATTGATAGACGTCTACTTTTTAAAAAGAATCTGTGATCAACTATTAAAAGCATCCAGCTGTTCTTATTCCGATCTGAGCGATGAACTCAGTTCTACAAAAGTTGATATGCAAATATAGATTCAGCATTAGCTTTTGGCTTTCAGCGTTACACCTCTCCCTCTTATGGAAGAGTTACAGAATCTAGTTTTACTCTATAAATCCCCACTGCTTTAAAGACACCAGTGAATGAAGATGCATTCCTTAACATTTTACATTTAAATTAATTTTAAACACATTAAATATTTTGGTTTTTTTGCCTATTTTCAGATCTTATTTTTCTGAAACTTTTTTGCCTTAATATATTTACGGTATGAAAAACAAATTACACAATGACATGTTGAAAAACAATTTTTACTGCTTTCCACACAGTAAAAAAAAAAACAAGGAGTGTCCAGTAACAGTATATAGAGATCAGGTGCAACACAAGCTTTGCAGTCATAATTTCTTTTAAAAATCATATAAAACAAGAAAAGATTAAAAGCAACTCAACATAAGAGTAAAAACCCACACAGCACACTTTAAAGACTGAGAAAAATGCAGCAAGTCTCAGGGAGCAGGAGAGAAACTGAAACATGGCTTCTAATAACGGCTCCATGTTAGATTGCTGCATGTTTCCGACTCAGAGCCGACTGTAGACAAAATCCCACCACCTGTTTCATAGCAAGCTTTAGTTTTCTGCCTGTTATCTTTCAGCTGCTTCACATCCGTCAACATTCAAGGCTGCTGCACTCCTGCTCCTGTCTTTGGTTTCACTCATGGACGGTTTTAACCCCCCCCCCCGTCTACAAAGTGAACAGCCTCTCTTAAAATAATCCTGCAGCCGTAGCTTTCTTTTTACCATTAATAACTCTTTTCCTCTAGGTTCATATAAAGTATTCCTTCTTTTCGCTGGCAGCCTGGTTGCCAAAATCCTCATCGGGATCCTCTCCTGGAGCCAGTTCCCCCGTCGTCCTGTAGTCGCCTTTGTTGTGGCACAGATACCGGTACAGCAGGAACGCGAAAACGGCGAGCGTCACCAGGATGATGACTATCACCACTGGAATAAAGAGTGAATTTAGAACCCAACCGCATCCTCAAGTGATACAAAAAAACCGCAGTGGAAAGAGAATGAACTGATACCAGCAATAAGCGCGCTGTCTGAACTTGCAGGGGCGACTGTTGTTACCACTGTGGAAAGGAAATCGAAACTGTGATTTTTACATCTCAAAAGACAGAAATATCAAGATTTCTTTCAGTGTTTTTAGTAAATATTTGAAACCAATTCATTTCACATCCATTTCAGGGGTGTTTATCTGTGTTCAGTTTGGAGGCCATGGTTTGCAGTTGATAGATCGTTTACATCCGAAACGATAAAGGAGAGAAAAGCCAGTTTTACAGTGGTCCATCAGATACCGGACAACAAAAAACTCAATAATTGGACTGCTGGTAGGGGATCCAAAGAATATATTTGAAAAGTTTAGTGGAAGGGAAAAGTGTGAATGTAAAAGGTACACAAGCAACAAGGATAGCTGCAGCCTTGAGTAAACTGTGAGGCAAAGACCATTCAGGTGTTTGGAGGGAGATTTCTAATGAGGGAACCGTGGCTGAGGCTAGAGCTTAAAGCGCCATCCACACAGACAAACCATAAAAATGTCCAAATCCTCATGTAAAGCAACTCTTGAACCTGACGACTTCATAAGTGCCTCACCTGGGTCAAGGAGAAAAAAAACGACTGTAGAGCTGCTTGTTCTAAAGTCCTCTTTTTAACTGAAGGTAAAGTTCACATTTCCTTACATATCAAGTCTAAAGGACGAGTGGAGATGCACAGAATATGAGTTCAGTCTCAGGTGAAGGTATGGCAGCCATCATGCTGTTTTGTTTTGTATGTTTTTTTTTTGTTTTTTTTAAATCAAGTTTATCAAGTTAATCTGCAAGGAAATGCTGAAGCCAATTTAATTTTCATTTTACGGCCTCTGTGCTCACCTCCACCTCCAGCAACACCTGGTTTATGAGCCTTTGTATTAATTACCTGACTATGCGCAGCCAGCAGACTGGCCTGATTCTAACTCGACAGTGGATCTACAGAACATCGTCAACAGGAAGGTGATAAATACCAGGTGACAATAAAGACGAGCTAAAGGCTGTTATTAACACAACCAAAGTCTCCTCCATCTAAAGACCATCCACCAACCACTAAGTGCATAAACTGCAGACTAGATAAAACATACCTTGCATAAACTTTTCATTAAAAGTCAACTGTGATAAAAATTATTTCATTTTATTTTAAACATTTTAACTGAAATAAACTGACTTTGTTTTTTAAGCGTCTGTAAACCATAATTGTTTAGATGTAAACTTGAAAAATATCCCTTTGTTGCTCTGGTAGCCCCTTCTTCTTCTACTGTATTAAGTCGGTACATGAAGAAAAGAGAACCAACATGAAACGGAAGGAATTTTTTTTTAAAAGAAGGAGTAAAGGTGTTACTCTGTAAGACGGTGGTGTCCGACGGTGGAAATGATGTCGCCTCCACAGCTGAAATTGGCCAAAGATAAAACACATTCATGAAACAGAACAAACTACAAGGCTGTGATATCAGAGAACTAATCTGCTTGGATTCTGCTCTAAAAGAAGAAGCTGTACTTTGGTGACACATTTGCTTAACAGACACTCACTTCTCGTCATGGTCTTGTCTGTAAATGTGATTGACGAGTTCAGACCTGTACCTGGGAGATAAGAAAGCTCATTAAAAACGCCATGAACTCAATGAAAAGCACATTTTGTGGAGAAAAAAAAGAATCAGAACATGTCCGGAGCGGGACTAAAACTAAACCTCTAAACAGTAATGACTTTAGAAGAGAAAATCTAATAGCTGTAATCAATCTAAACAATGTCATCAATTTTTCTTTTACCAATTTATTTTTCTAGAACCCAATGTCATAAAAACCTAAAACTTTTCTTTTATATATCTGCTCATTTCACAGATTTACAAACGGTTATAGCAATTGGCTTTAGACATTTTATATACCTAAAGCCTTCAGTAGGTGTCAGACTGGCTCCAATCTTACTCATTGTTATTTAATATTCACACATTATTCTTTAAGATAAAGAAGCTGCAACTGAAGTACAGCGGAATTTATCAATAAAGGTAGACATTTAAATCATGATGCACAAAAACAACTTTGAATCACTAAAAGTAGATCAGAGACCTAATCTTTGTTCTAATCTCTGCTCTATTCCAACTGTTTGAACCGGTTTAAAAAGGGTTGATAATTTACTCTTTTTTTTTTTTTTAAACTCCATCTTTGAAAGTTTAGCATTTTTTAATGATTCATTTATTTGTTTATCATTTGGATTAACATTAGTGGTCACAAGCTTGACAGCTACTACTGCTGCAGTTCTTTTCATTCTTTGTTTTAGATAATGTAGGCTTTATGAATTACACTTTTTAAAGCCCTAACAGTCACTTCAACCCACGTGATCATTTCATCCTCTCATACACTTTCAATGTCCTTATTAAAAGGTTTTGACTTGCATCGCTTTTAAATTGTTGCCAAAACAGATTATACTTGTTGATCTACTTACAACCTACTGTAGTTTCAATAAAATACAGCCCAAGTTCAGACAAGTGTCATTTAAAAATTGGAATACATTTCTTTACACTGTGTATCTGTAAACATAAACTATGTTAATCAAAGGGCTCTGAGTCCAGGTTTGCTTATATCAAGTTCATTCATACTGAAAATACTTAATATATAATCAAAATACAGAACAAAAAAAAAAAAGAAATCGCAACTATAATCAAAGGAAAGTTTCTAATATGAGTTTAAATTAATCAAAATGTGGACTTACTATTCATATTGAATGGTGGGTCCGTTTGGTTGCCTGAAAGAAAGGTAAATTATTAAAGTATGTTGTTTCACTGACAGCTCGCTTTAATTCTTGGGATAAAACAAGTTTTTATTTTGAAAAAATGTTTTATGCTCAAATCTAGAGTCTGTATATTTTAATATACTAATTAGGACTGGGAGATTAATTGATAAACCACCAACCGACTTCTGGGGCTTCCACAGCTGAGTCACATCAGTTCATCACTAAACTGAGCTAATAACTGATAAACTAGTCGACTGTGTGGTACAGCTGAATGCCAACTTTTATTTGTTATATCTTAATGGTTTGTTGTAAAACATGACTATTTTAAATTAGGTCACCTCCCAAAGGGGATTATCAAAATAAAAGTATTTTCAGTTTTTATTATACAAGGAAGAAAAAAAAAGGGGTTCATTTTTTAAGCCCCAATACTAATGTGTCAACTGTTCACTGTTCGCCTTTTCATAAAATAATTTTCATTTCTGCTTTCTTCACCACGATTAGACACAACCAAAAACGAATTATTTTCTGTTTGTTTTGTCTTAAATGTCTTTAGGATTTTTAAATCCTTATTCTTGGTGCACCATCCATCCTGTTCAATATCTTTTTTCCATTCTGTTTGACATGCAGGCCCTTTTAAAGAGCTTTCATTACACATCATTTGCTTTCACAATAAAAAATAAGATCTTTTTATTTTAAAAAACAAAAACAAAAAACAAGTTTTCGTATTAAATAAGGCTGTTACTATAGTAACTCTACAGTACTGAACATCTTATAATCATTCTTTAAACAAAAACAACCCCCCTCCTCACACGGTGCTGATAGGGAACTATTTGCAACTTACAATCAAAACATCCAAAGATTTTTACTTAATTTAATATTTGGGAAAAAGAACAACATGTACATGTAGGATGCTAAGGATCATGATAGTTTAAGATATATAAAGTAAAAAATAAGCAACATCATAACTAAAATGTTCTACTTTTTTTTTTCACAGAGGCTTCCCTTCCTCCAAACTCTTCTTGCATCTTTTCCTTTTCCACTCTGAGGCATTTCTTTCTCAACTGTGTATCTCCTTTCTCTGTTTATGTTAAGATGTTCCTTCTTTCTTTTCCTCCAGCTAGCTGCTGCCGAGCCACAAGTCCTTTAAATGTATAAAGTCCATGCTGAGGGTAACTATCAAGTTGGGTGATAACAGTGAATGACAGGTTTGGTTAAATGTTGTTATCCTGCTTTCATTTGGCTAAAGTCATTGGGGATGCATTGTCAGCATGTTGTAGACAACATAGGTAGTTTGTGTACTTTCTGCATCCCACCTAATGTACGTCAAAGCAGCATGACATAGTAGCAAAATTAGAGCGACAGAAGGCAAACCCCATCCTCTAGTGCGACACAATAGACTGAAGGTAAAGTTCATCCATGTTAGAAACATTACAGCTCATGTTATTTAATTTGATAAATTAATAATATTTTACTATCCTTTTTAATATCCAAAGGCAGTGTTTGTCACCACAGTTAGATACTCTGTCGGTGGCGACAGAAACCTAATATGATTTGCATCAGTTGTTCGCATTAGCCATCTGGTTTTTCCTCTATTGTTGGCACTTCTGACCTCGTTTTATAACGTATACATTTATGCCATAATCTAATCTACTATTTTTGCACAAAAGTAAACCTCTTAACATGAGGATGAGAGAAAATAAAGAAATTAATGGAGATTGAGGGATCTTAATGCATTCAGTAGAGGTGTAGGGTTGAAAATTAGGTCCTTAGGAATATAGTTGACCTTGTAATTGCCTGATTTTATAGCTCTTTATAAATATTTCAGTGGTGACAGATGTCGGACACATTTTGATCAACTACGAAAAATAGCAAATATCACTCTAAACTTAGAATATATAGATTTTTAAAAATATTTACCATTTAATGTGGTAAATACGTCATTTCATCCAATTGCTTCTTTTTGTTTTTCTTATTAAGCTTGAACCGATCTCTTCTACCAGGAAAACCGATTTTAAAGGCAACAGGCAAGTATATAACCATTAAAGCAACACTACGTTTTAGCCACTAGGGGCGCTAGATCTGCAACTTCCTGGTTTAGTGCCCCTACACATATGGAGATCAAGTTATCTTATTATTTATTGTTCAATAAAAAAAGAATATGAATCAAAAGAATAAACTGTGGCAAAAAACGTTCAGAATTGTAATCAAGTATATGCGTTTTTATGCAATATATTTTGGGAAAAACCTTGTTTAAAAAAAGTAATTAAAAAAAGTTTTTTGTAAAAATCAAATGACTCACAAAGATTAAAGTTATTTGCAAAATAAACGTATTTGTGCATGGCAGAAATCTTTGGTTACAATTCTCAAATGGATGGATGGTCCCCGTTTTTGACTGAACTCAAAGAGCTTTGAGGCCTGGGAACATGAACAGTCTGGTTGGGGCCTAAAGGCGACAAATGATAGTTCTTCTTTTATAATATTGAGACAACTAAAAATGTTGCAATGTTGGAAAATTCAACATTCCCACATGTTTACGAATCTTATAGGAGACCAGTTTGGAAATCATGGGGTTAGTTGTAAATACAAGGCTGCAGTCGCCCCCCTAGTTAAAATCCTATATCAGAGAGCCACAAGTATGTTGTTTCAGGTAAAAGGGTCACATCTAATTTTCTGTCTAACAATAACTTTTAACTTAGTTAGCTCTCATGTTTAAAGGGAGACAGCCAAAGTGGATCTCTAGGTCACATGACTCATTCAGGGACGGATCCGACCCTGTCGAGTTACACAGGTGTGAGTATATAAAGAACAGCTCAGCAGCTTAACATGAAGAATGATTTAATAAATCTCAAGTTAAGCTTATACTTGGATCAAAAGTTTATGCAAAGAAGCTTTAAATTGGTAAAAATTAAAAACAATCCTATAAAATAACTTTGTATATGTATATATATATATAAAACCATGATTAGTTTTATGGGGAAAAAAAATGTTATTTTCCACAGAAATGTACACTTTTTGAAGAGGTACGTCTTTTTTTTTTTACCAAAGTTTTAAGAATTCCTGGAATAAATTCCTTATGTGTATTACACACATTTGTAGATATAAACCATGTAAACCCAAGCAGTCTGATGAGTACAAGTTTGGTTACGTCTTGTATATGCTCAAATACCAACATTCATATTTAGTATAAATACGTTATATTCAATTAAAACATAGGTGAAAAAATGGCAAATATAATCTTAAAGAAAATATTTCGATATGTGCATAAATTAATCCAAAATGTAGACTTACTGTTCATTGTGAACGTTGGGTCTGTTTGGCTACCTAAAAGAAAAGCAGAAATTGTGAAAAAAAACGTTTCACCAACAGCTTTTTGGCATTTTTTTCTAACAGGTTCGGCAGTTCCAACAGAAACATTTCCTGCTTCGCTTCCAACACACTTCACTATCCAGATGAACTTCTCTGACCTTTCTAAGAGAGCCATACTTCTCTCCACATTTCTTAACTTCCACTCCTCTTAGTTCACTGGTTTAACACAAAGCGGATTACCCTCCTTAATGAAACCACGGTTCTCAGATGGAGCTCTCCCGCTCCTCCATCCAGCCGTTCATCAACCATTGTTTCACCGCAGCCGTTGTTTGGGGCTTACCTGCGGGCGCAGCAGCAGCTGTTGAACAATCGACACAGTACCTCAACAATGGACTCTACGGGCTAACTTTTTTTGACAGAGGATAAAAACAACCCTCGCCGGTATTTTCTCGGAGTTTAAGATTCTAAATCCCGCAGACTCAGCTGGGAAAAACTAAACTGCGTGAGTGAAATAAAGTAAGAGCAGAAAGTTTGACAAAGACTCGTGAGTCAGGAGGGAGGGACACGCGCTTCCGCCCCTCCCTTTCCTCTTCATTTTGCCTCAAAGATCCTCTATGGTACAGATGCATGGCTCTCTTGTTAAAATGTGACCCGACAAGCTGTATTTTATTTGACTTAATCTGATTATTTATTTATTTTTTAAGTAAAGACTTCTCCCTTACTTCAGCCATTTTCTCCTTCATGCAGTGGCAGTTCTTGGCTAGATTTACCAGGGGGGTGAGGCTGAGGTCAGTGTTTTATTATTGGGGCACTAGACAAAATAATGAAACAAAATATAAAGCAAGTTCATCATTTTATGATTATGGTTAGACAATATGTATTATTTTCTGACATTTCTCCTAAATTCAAACAACTTTATATATGGATGATGTCAATTTTTTGACTATTGTTGTAACAATAAATTATTTCTTTCTACACTCTATTAAGAGAGATCATATTCTCAAGGATTTCAGTATAGAGGAAAATGAAATTCTTCACTGAATGTATCCTACGAAGGAATTTTTAAGAAATATTCAAATGGACACTAAAAACTGCAAGGTAGAAAATGAGAGTCTCTACAACATATTTTCTTTGTATTGTAGTCCAAAGCTTTCGGCTCATTTTGTAGAGGTAGATCCAGTCCAGAGGGATTTAATTATCAGATCTTACCTCAAGTGAAGTCTTATTTGGTATAGTTGTGAAGATGGGGGATAGGGAATATGGTATTAATTTTTTAGTTTTAGTAGCTACATTTTATTTGCATAAATTGTGTTTCTTTAAGGATAAACCAATTATATCCCAATGGAAGAATGAAATACAATCTTGTGCACAGTCATTAGCACTTGTATAAGGAAAAATGCTGGTAAATGTCTTTCTTATTTAGAAAAATTTGATCTCCTTGTTTAATGCCCTGTCCTTTAATTATGCATTGTATTATACAATTTCTTCTTTCTTTATTTTCTGGGGTTTTTCTATGTTAAGTTATGCTTTCTGAGAAGGTTTTTTATGGTTTGTATCGGTACATTTTTGTTATGTATAAATGCTAAATAAAGTTATAAAAAAAGAGTTAATCGTTTTATACATTAAGTGAACCAAAGAGTCATTTTTAAACTCTGGAATCCTCAGGTCTAGCAGATAAAAACTGATCCTTTTTCAAAATAACCAAAGCTAAAATTGCAACAACTTAGCTTTTAAATTATCAATACAAGGAAAATATAAAAACAAAAACTAAATTGGTCCAAAGGATCTGCTTTTTACATTAACTTTATACCACACAGGAAACAGGGGTTTTAAGTTTATGCTTTCTGTCTATTCTTGTCTTTTATTTATTTATTTATCTTTTTTTTTTGCCCTTTATATGATGCTGTTTTACAGAACTGGATATCATACCCAAAATTAGACTAAACTATGAGTAGCACTTATTTTCACATATTTTTGCTCAAGTAAAGTATTTTAGCAGAACTTTAAATGTCTGTCCGTGTTTGGTGTATTTTAGGTTAATATTTGCTTGTTCCTTATTCAGTGAAGTTAATCATGTTAGATAGATTAGTCAAAAAAGTAAGAGTAGCTATACTTCTCAAATATACTATAACATTTATAAAAATAAATGTATTTTTCCATTTATTGTAACGTTGTTGTTTTTAAACATTTATGGGGGTTTTTTTACCTGTTCTTTTAAAGACGCCTTTAAAATTTAGTTTTTTATTAATGAACCGTTTTCAGATGTTATAGACGAATCCTCTCAGGAAATGTGATGGACAATAAAGTTATCTTATGAAAAGTAGAGAGTATTGTACAGTCGTTATTAAAGTAAATGTAACTACCCGCTTCTGTTTTTTGTTATTATTATTATTAATTTCAAAGAAAAAAAGACTCTCATCTTTAGCCTTAAAAGACATTGTTATGATGAACCATTTTGAAAGTTTGCTACAGATAATAAGATAGATTAGAAAAGAAAAGCATGACAAACCTCTTAAAAAAGAGACAGAATCAAAACATTTATTGGTTTTGTCTAAAAGAGGATGTTACATATAAGGCTGCAAAAAGCAGTATTTATATATCCCTCAAACATTTTCACATTTTGTGACGTCCTCCGTCGAGACTGCAGTGTGCTTTATAGGGATCTCAGGAGACAGACAAAAACTCAAAAACTAATGTTCACAGATTCCCTTCATCAACTCTAAGTTTAAGCTGTTTATATACAGCTTTACCTTTCATGCACACCTGTAATACATTTAAAAACATAAAATATATCATTTAACTCACAATTATCTTCCGCTTTGTGTTGGTCTTTTATGACAAAGCCACAATAATCCATTCAAGTTTTATGGCCATGTGATAAAATGTGATGAAGTTTAAGGTGTACAGATTTTCAGGGTGCATTAAATGAACTGTACAAATTTTAAAAAGTAATATCAGCTCCTACTAAGCCAAATAAGGGCACATATAACACATCATAATGCCATTCAAATGTCTGCTTAGTTCTAAATGTCGTATGTGTAAAAAAACATATAAATGATTAAATCTCTTGGTTATTGATTCTTTGCTCTTCTTGTAGGGAAATAAAAGATTCACATATTTTTTGGATTTTGGTTTAAAAACATAAAAGAAGGATTTAAGTTTAGTTTTTTCCAATAATGGATTATGAGTCACCAGTGGTAAAATCTTCTAAACCTGATGTTTACTTATATTGGCTGAAAACAGATTATTGAATAAGACTCTCCTTCTGAGCAGATAATTAGATTTATAAGATCTTTCTGGGGCATCATGCATAAGTTATTTTATTAAAAGATAAATTAGAAACTAACAGCAGGGGAACAGCAGTAATTAAACAACAGTTGGACTCGTCTGCCCGGCTGTCTTCTTCCTTTTTTATTTTTGCTTCTTGACCAGCTGTCCTCTTCTGTCTTCTGTTCAGCCATGATGAGACGGACGATGTGAAATTAAGAAAAACGTTTAAGCAGATCAATTATTGTTTGAGTTTGGAATTTATGAGAAAAAAACACACCTGTTATATTTCATGGAGCTTGAATCTTCAAACGGTTGTGGTTTTTGAGTCACTGGTTGCCTCTTTTTCTCCAGTACCATCCTAGACAGAACCAAAAAGTCAACCAGTAAGAGTTATAAGATAAGGTGTGTGTAAAAACAAACTATAAATAGAGGCAGCATGCCTCAGCTGTGAGCTAACCAGGAGACAAACCTTGTGAGGAATGCTCAGGTCGCCGGTGTCAGAGTTCAACCCCCCAACGCCGCCGTTCTCCAGGCCGTTTGCTTTCTGAGAGTCGAGGGTGGCAGGGGTGTCATCTTCTTCTTCTTCAATGTGCAGCGTCCCGCTTTGAGCCGCAGACAGCTGCAGCTCCAGGCTCTCTGACTCGCAGGAGTTGTTCAGTTCAGAGCTGCTCTCACTCGGTGGACCTTTTTCATCATCTTTTTTATCTTCTATCTCCTTGGAGCTTTTCCCCTCCTTAACCTGACTGCTGCCATTTTCCGACTTCTCCTCTTTGCCAGGTGTCCCCGCTGCTGCATCTTCCTGTGCCACAAAGCTTTGGTTCTCAGAGTGACTGGAGGCTGGGTCCAGCTCTCTGGATTCATTCAGGGGTCTGTCCAGGGTAGACGACCGTGAGGAGAGGCCAAGTGAGCTGCTACTCTCTCTGGAAAGAGTACTGTGGCGCGGTTTTTCTGGGGACCTGAAACTGTGCCGCAGGCTCAGTCTGGGATTGTAGCTCCTGTTAAATTCATTAAAACCTGCTTTCCAGGCCTTAGGGGACATCAGACTCCGTCTCTTCAGGGAGCCATACCTGGACAGAGAAGACCATTCTGCAGTGCTATGCTAAAGCATTCAAGTTGAAGTTATTTAAGGAGCGTATAATTGAACAGAGAAAAGACAACAATGCATGGTTATACACATTTTATCACACATAAAAATCTGAAAAATTGGGATTTCACTTGTGTTCATCCTGTCTGAGTCAAAGCTTAAAGCTGAGGTTTCCATCCCAGTTTAGCACCGTTACAAAATATCTTCTCATTCCTCTTTGCAGAAACATCTCAAGCCGAGTAAGATTGGATAAAATGTGACTCTGAACATCTATCTTCAAGTTTGCCACAGATCCTCACCTGCATTTAGGCCTTGACCTTAGCTGGGCTAATCTAATGTGCAAATAAGCAAACCAAATGACAAATAAATGTCAATACATTTAAATTATATATAAAACAGCAATCATCAAAATAATAAATCGAGAATGGATTAATGCATATATTCATATGTGTGTACATGAGTAGGGGTACTATTTGGATGTATATATTGTTTTATGAGTAAGCACAATAATGATAATTTATATTATATCTATATATTAAATAGTACAAAACTTTCACTCTAATGTTTATATTATTTTTATTGTTGATCAAGATTCATTATGTAAAAGTATAGTATGTGATCATAAATGTGGATAGCATCTCTTTTTATTTTGCTTTACTTATTGCCTTTGTTTTTGACTTTTTTTGCTGTTTGTTTGCATTTGTATTTTAAATTATCTTATGTTAAAGAAAGTATTTTTCAGACCCCAGGAAGAATAGCCGCAGTGTGGCTGGAGCTAATGGGGTTCCTTTTAATCAGCTAAACTTAACCTCTGGCCTTATGTTTAGAGTTATTGTCCTGTTGATGGGGATTTTCCACCACAGTCTTTAACAGGTTTTCTTTCACATGCTTCTTATTCCCATCTGACTGATGTAACCATCACGGTTCCACATTAGAAAAGAGATTTCTTATCGCTCTCTATCAACTGTGATTTTTTTGTTTCAACCCTCCTCCATAAAGGCCAGACCAGTGGGGTGTTATAATTGTCCAGCCTGTAAGGTAAGCTGGACAGATATGTCTCTTTTGCACCTTTTCTAATTTATGAAGCTTTAAAATATTATTTTATAACTAAACTCAGTTGTAAGCTTCACATTTTTTTTCTGTTGTCCGTTCTATTTACCACGTGTCTCCAGAAGGCAGTTGATTGCACTGCATTTTATTAGTATCAGATTAAAGGGGGGGTTGAATATAAATATATAAATGGATGCCACATTATTCACATTCTTATCAGTGGGAAGGTTTAAAAACCATGTTGTTTGGTTTTTCCACGTTAAAGCTATAGAGTGCTTTCTGTATGTGTATCACTTTAAAAACCTAATACAATACAACAAAGTATGTAGTTATTATATGACAACACATGAAAGATTCATGAGGCAAAGAATAGGATAAAAATCTTATTTGAATCACTTCTCAAGGAAAGAGCTCAGAAAAAAGGGAATAATTCAAAGTGTTTTCTGGTTGATTTGGTTCAGTAAGCCACCAGCTGTGATAAATAAATGTGACCAGCTTCTGTTTTTTTTCTTCTAAATCCAAAAAGATTTAAAGCCTAAAGGGGGGAGACGTACCTCTGCAGCCCCCTCACAGCAAACACCTTGTCTGGATGCTGAGCCTGCAGCTCTTTTATCACATGCTGCAGATCAAGATTGAGCTGAAAAAGGACGCAGAGAGTCAAAAAAGAAGACAAAAAACCTCTTGCAGCATTATAATTGTGTTCCACTTCAAAGTGAGACGTACCGTGCTCATTTCTTTATAGAAGATGTCCCTTAAATTAGATACAGCTGAGAAGACAGCCACATAACAACCGATTCGGCTGGAGCGAGAGAAGCAGGCATATACAATTAATCTAGCAAGAAGTAAAAGATGAAAGATGTAAAGAAAACTGTCAGACCTTTCATAGAGAACAGGCAGCTCCTCTTTCAGCTCATTGTTGATCCCATCATAGATGGTTTTGGCAACTTTCGTCTCCTCCTTTGCCTGCATAAAATATTACATTTATGAAACTTATTCAAAACAATCAAGGCAAACAAGCCAGCCTCGGAAGGGATTTGAATGTTCTTCTGAAGACCTTGTTGATCTTGATATCGTCCCTCTTCTTGGCTGTCTGCAGAGCCTCCAGGTGGTGAAGGGACGAGTCGTAGTCCACCAGCTTCCTTCCTCTCTTGGCGACTTTCTCCTACAGATGAAAAGTTGATTTATAGAGCCCTCCTTGTGTCCACTGATATGGACATTCGAGGCATATCTCTGTTTACTCTCAGGCTTGTTTTAGACCACATATTCATTTACTGTTTGCCTAAATACTTGCTTCCTGGTTGACTTACCCGAACATCTGGGAACTGACTGACATAGGACTCCATGGTGCGTACAGCCTGATCTACCAGCTTCACCTCAAGGTCGTTCCACAGGAGGTCCTCTCCCTTCATTAAACAACCCAGCATTCAAAATGTATAAAGAGAGGGAAAAGTAATGCAATAATTCCTCTTTAGCCTATTTGTTTATATTCAATGCCCTATCTTATATGTCTGTTTTTTGATGCATCACCAACCTCTACAATGGCTCCCAAATCCTCCTCCCCAGCCCAGCCGTTTTCATAAACATCAAACAGTGACTGAGAGAGGCGTCTTGAAGCTTCACGCATGTCTACAAAAAGAAGGACTAATTTGGATCTGCAGATGGAACAAATCTACATCCCTGCAGCATCGACAAGCAAAAACATGTCATACCCCTGATTGCATTAACGTAGTTCCTTAAGTCCTTATATATTCGGTTCCCATCTGTCTGTAAATAGAAAAGGAGTTTGCAATCATTTTCAGCTTTACTTTAATGACCATAAATGCGTCGCCTTGAAGAAATATTCTGAGCTCTTGAAATTTTGTTGACATTTTTATTTCTAAAACATTTTAATGCTTCTTCTTTGGATTTCGTGTTCATGCTGCTAACTGCAATTTGGAAGAAATTATATCACATTGTTTAGTTTTGGTTTTTTGTTACGCTTTGAGTCTGGAAAATGTGCCATAGCCAATTAGTGGCTCTTAACTTTTTTAAGGAGTACTAGTGTTTTTAGACATCAAAACTTTAAAAGTTTTGATGTCTAAAAACAATCAAACTATGTTTCTTTTTTTTTACTTCAAAAGAAAAAGTTACTTTGTGTGGATTTTTCATGTTAAAATTTTAGATGTAAAAATCACATAATGTGGAAAGATTTGAGAGAGGTATATACTTTTACATGTTTAACCTTAAATCTTCCTGTAAATAATATGAAATGCTTTGGCTGAAGCTATAATACTCTTAGAAGTTATAGAATAAGTTCATGCATAGATTAAAAGGGCTTTTTCTTACCTGCTGGTCAATGAATATTTGGAGGGAGCGTTCAAACTGATCATCTCTAGTCTCCAGTGACTTCCCCAGCCTTTGCATCACCTGGATTAAAGAAAAATAAGATCTAAATCTTTTGGGTTTTTATAATTTGTTTTGGTATCTGAAGAATAAGATCTTATGGAGTTTTGTACCTTTTCTTTGCCTCTGCTCAACTGTCTTTGCACTTTCTTTGCAAAAACACCTGAGCTGCCTTTTGGACTTGTGCTGTCGGCCATGTTTGAGCTTTCCTGTGTTTATTTCTGAGAAGGAGCATAAAATAAAAAAAACTTTATGACACACTTTATGACACAGAAGACCCTTTCTCTCTGCTGCTGTTTGAAAAGGGAAAGATATCAAAACAATCGCCTGGACAGTCAGACAATTTTATGCCGTGTAGAAGGACCAACAAGCAGTCACTTCAAACTGTTTAAAACAATCAGATTACTGTGGATGAGACACAAAAACATCCTTATTTTTAAAAAGAGAAGCTCATAGATCAGCCAGTTTTTAAAAATTAATAGTATAAACAGCTCTTTCAGTACATAATTAAGGACATCATAGGAAAGTGGTTGCAATCTTGACTGTTATGGTTACAGAAAAGCACTATTGCATTATGGGCCTGGCAAACTCGCTGTGATTGCTGCAATCTGCTTTAGACAGGAGAGCATTGAGTCAGGTGAGCCAAACATGGCTCTCAAGTAAAACAGGTCTTTTCTGGTCTTATTAACTTTGATTCATGCAAGAAAATATACAAAATCTACAATAATGTAGATTTGACCAATAAAAAAGGCAGAATAAGGACCAATTTATATCTTGCCATCAACAATAAACAGCAGGATGGTAATGAGGGGAAAAATCTCCAAAGCTCATTTGTAAAACTTTAAATTTTAGCTGATGGGGCTCTATAATAGCCAGTAGCAGTCAGCCGGTTGTTATTCTGTCTGCTCAGCAACCGTAACACAGGATCGCTTCAAAGTTGACAGACTAGATTGTTGAGGCAGATAATATATGATATATGATTCTTCAAATGAGAGATTATTACAGGGGCTACGTCATCCAATCCATTCACACACTTCTGTGTTTCCTTGAAATGTTAAATGTTTGGTCAAACTTAAATGATTTCACAATAAAAAACAGTTCTTCGTTTTTTATTTCAACCTTTTGCGGCCGTAGAAGGATTTAGACGAGATTATTTTGGCCTGAAATATGAAAAGGTCACATATCACTGAGACTCATATCGACTTTCAGTATGTTGGAGGATCCATGGTGCTGCGGGACTCTTTCTTTTCTTGGTTTCAAAACTTTAGACTCTTTAGGACTATGCTATTGTAGCAAGAAATTATTTCATTTTAGGCTAATCAGAAAGAAATACAAATTTCATAAATTAATATTTCGTATACTGCTCTACAACCTTTAATATTATTCACACCCAAATATTGTAAATATCTTATCTTATTTTTATTTGGTTGCAGGAATGGTTAAAATCCCTGGTGTTTGTTTTTGCTGTTGAGTGAGGAAATTGAGCACTTTGTTCAATTAACATGAAGTTTTCTTTAACTTGAATTTAAACTGATCATATAAAGGTCATTCTTTAATAACAGGTAAAAAATAAATGGAGTTTCACAAGTATCACCAACAGTTAACAACTAAATTTGAATCAAATTTAACTAAATAACTGTTTCAAAATTATGTGCTTCTTGTGTATAAGAACATTCTTTAAAATGTTTTCATTTTTTTAAACATTTGTTGATATTTTCCTATAAAGAAAAGAAGTTTCCTGATCAAAATTCCAAAAGTTCTCATTGAATGTTTTGATTTCGTTGATAGAAATAAAGGTTTGCTGCAGATTTTCCACGTCACTGCCAAGTCACTGCTCATGGCCCCCATTGGGTTTTCTACATGCATAATGTTTTCCATATGAATATGTGTGAATATAATGATAATATATATGATAATATATATGAACTTGAAAGCAAAAAAGCTGGAAAGTGCAGGTTTTAAAGAGGTAGAGCTGTAATGAGGAAGAACAGTGCAATAATAAAAAAGTCAAACTATATGAGTAAAGCCGGTTTATTTTTTCATGTAGATCTTTTGCATATAGGTAAATACATTTACAAAATTTAAGAGTTATTTTTTTACTTTATATTTAATTCCGTTTTCCATCTTGTTTATTCAGCTTTTTATTTCAATTATTAATGAACAGGCTTGATTTTAACATTATGTCTGTTTTTATACAATTAAATGTATTACTTTATTACTCAAAGCTATTTTATTTGTTAGTTTTTGTGCTTCAGATTATTTCTGCTTATTGCTAATATAGCTGGATCCAAAAAATATAACTACTAACTGTAAATAAACTGCATACCAGTTTTTTTTTTGTTACCTTTAGCATACAGACAGAAGACTGTCAGTAGCACTGCCAGAGCTGCATTGAGTTTATAGTAGGCGTGTAAATCCTCTGATCATTGGTTTGTTGATTTAATTAGCAGAAATAAAGGGCCCCAAAAATTAAGTTATTCTTAGGGCCCCACAGAGGCTTGGGGTGACCCTGGGTCAGGGACTGGAAGGATGGTGGATTAATGTATGGATTATGGTTGTTAAAAGTATTGATACTCAAACACCAGATACTATACTAATTTGGTGTCGATACTAAATAGTTTCCTTCGTGAAGGAGGCAGATTTCCTTGGAAATTTTACCAAAGGTGCATCGTGGGCTAAGGACCAATCCATTAACTACTGGTGGTGATCCGGATCAGGACTTTTTTTGTCATTGATCTGGATCCAATGTGAAAGTTGAGTTCACAATATGCTGGGGGAATGAGCTGCTTGGTGGAGGTCTGTGCTCTCGAGTGCTTTTCTAGTTTATTATTAGTTTTTGATTTCTTAAATATTTTCAAACAACCATTTATTTGCACACTTACATTCCTAATAAAATATGTGATTCTGTCATGAAAGAATATTCCATGGTAAGAATGAAAAAGTCAGTTTTTCATTTTTTATGTCTTTACTGGTCTAGTATTTTTATCCCCATGGTATTAAAAACAGTATTGAGTATAAATACTATCCTGGGTACTGATATCAAGTTTGGTATTTCAGTATCGTGACAACCCTGATATGGATAGCTGGACTAGTGGATTGTTGGATGAATTAATAAATTAAATGGTAGAAGGATAAAAACAAGTTTCATATTTTCTTTTATCACCAACTATTAATACACATTGGCTGCAGTAACTTCTTTTTCACCATTTTAGATATATTCATTATGTCCTAAATGATGCAATTATTTTTTATTTCAATCATGTAAGATTTTGTAATCCTAAATCCAGTTCTACGCTTGTAATGATTCCCGAAGAAACTAAGAGATCCTAAACATCAGTATCTGAATAAAATAATAAATATTTGATCTAATTTCCAGAGGTTCACCTACTGATCATGACCGGAAGCGCTGATCCTATTCAACCTACATTACCCAGAGTTCCCTACTGAACGCGCTTCCTGAAGCCCTGCGCCGGTGAACTTTACCCAAACTGCTATTATTTGTCTGGTTATTGGAGGAGTGGTTTTATGACTGGCGCTCAGATCACTGAGCTGCTCGCCGAGCTTCAGGACATGATCATGGGAAGCACACTCGCCAAATGCGCGCTCACAGACCTGGGGATCCAGTGGGCAGGCTGGGCTCTGGCTGCTGCTTTCAAAACCGAGAAGTTTTATGATTTGGCAGGTAAAGCAAAACAAAGCTCTCAAAGACATGATGCTGTTTTCATATTAGCTCAGCGTGTTGCCCAACTAAACTGGATGAAGCAAAGGAAAGCGAATAGAGTGTAAAACTACAATCTCAGTTTTACGTCATTTATTTTGGGTAGTCTGCTTTGTGCAAAAGGCTATAGATGATGACACGTAATGATTACAAAAGCTGTATTCTGGTATTATCTAAAGTAGGTTTGTTGTGAAACAAGCCTGAAGTAAAGCTCCTCCTTGAGCTTAAGAAGCGGGGAGGGGCCAATCAGCGCCTGCAGCAGCACAGGCGCACAAAGCGATCATGGGGCCACGGGCGTTTCTAACCAAAGGGCCCCGCCAGAGTTAAACTTAAAAGTAAATCTGCAGAGCGAACTCAAGATTTTGGTGATTACAGGGACTTTTATAATCCCTAAATATTTGAAGCGAATCATCAAGAGATAAGTTGTCAAAAACAACAATGGAAACATGTTAAAAGCTGTAAAGCAATTTTATGAAGGGTTAAATTGCTTTAATGCTAATAAAGCTATTAATCATGATTGATACCTTTTTTTATTAAATCCAATTGTAATATGCCAATCAAAGTTCTTAGGTGAATGAATATAATTTTAAACCCAAATCTCATAGGTTTATTAATATAGTCTGGCTTATTGAATTTCGAATCCTTCTTCCCATTTAATTTGTGCTAGATCCTTTTTGTTTATTCATATTTCCCTCTAGATTTGGACTGAATATTTTTGGGTAACATACAGCTTCTAATTTTAGATTTGTTTTTGTAAGATTTATTAAAACTTTTGAACCTTTATGGTTTCCTTTTAGAATAGGATTGGCCTCACAATGCTTTCTTATTGCTGCAGTAAAATGAGTCTGACAACGCCTGTGAAACTCACCTTTTTGCATTATCAAAAAAAAGGAGGGACTTTGTTTGTGCCAGTGGGGCACGTTCAGTATTGCTCTAATTATTTCTTGGTATTTCTAATACTTCAAAAAAATACATCCTTTAGACTGACATGGAAACCGACGTAACTGGTACAGAAGCTTATACCTATTTAAAGATGCTCTAACCAGATTTATGGGAATGAATGGCGGTAGGTTTTTTTTACTATCACTATATTATCCACTTTTTTTCAGACTACATTCAATACTAGATCCAATACATTGGTTTTGCACAAATCCGACTTTATATACCCAATGATTCATCAGTTTATTAAGTAAAATGATCAGAGCTTTAAATACAAAAACAATGGAAATCTTCAATTTCTTTGAGACTTAGAGGGAGTAAAATCATAAAAACTGCCCCAACTCGAGAGAATAGCTGAGTTTAACTCTAATCAGGAAGTTACAGATTTTCCAAGTTATTTATATGAACAGATTAACATGGATCTTAAAACTTCTTTAGATTTTTCAACATTTCCAAAAACACAGAGCTTACCTGTTGATCACTGCAGAAAAAAGTGTCCCAGCTAAGGAATCACCTTGACGTTTCTATTTTACTTGTCCTTCTCGTGCTCCACTCTGCTTTGAACTTTGGAACCAATTGTCTGAAGCACCCTGGGTAAAATATTTATTGGACACGCCTTGTCTTGCAACAAGTAGCTCTGCACAGTATATCTCCATCCCAGCCTCTGTAATTCAGCGCTGACTCTCACTCTCTCTTGTGGAAGGATCCGGCACATTTATCCTGCTGGCGCACCTGAGTAGGATCTGGGGAGGAGCAACTCATACCCGACAGAAGGTTCAGACCGGGTTGGTGACAGCATGGGGACTCAGGTAAGTAAGTCAGAACTGATCCTGCATGTTGCATACTGAGGCAGGAGGTTTTTGTTCATTTGAAGCATGTCAAGTTCTTGGAGAGGTCAGATGAAGGAACTGATAAATGTTAAACTTTAAAGTCAGGACTCTTGAGTTAATGAATAATGGCTTAGTTAATGGGAATGGATGTTAACTGCGTTTTCACTGCAGGCTGGGGACATTCCTTTTCCTACGAATCTTGAAGGACGGTCATGATCGCAGGTTCAACAATGTCAGAGACAGCCCAGGGACTTTCTTTGTATACTGGAGCGTTCAAGGTAAGATGAGAAATACCTTCACTGACCCACAGTGGGGAAGGGATTTTACAATGTCCTGCAGAAAAACAGAGACTTTTAACTTTTTTATTAGGATTTTATGAGAAACACAACAAAAATGTTGCATAATTTGAAAAGAAAATCACTTGTATATGTTTTTATAAAGCATTTTTTAAGATAAAGTGATGCATTTGAATTAATCCCTCTTTCTTCAATTACTTTCAGAAAGAATCTAGTACAACCTAAACATTTCAGAAGTCACCTAGTTACTCCAACTGTATGTCATTTCATCTAATTTTAAATCTAGCTATGCTGTAGCAAGTTCAGAGGTCCTATTAGAGAAAATTAGAAAACTAACAGCATCATGAGGACTGTGGAAAACAGCAGAGAAATCAGAAATGAAGTTGATAAGTTTAAAGATGGGTTTTGTTACAATTTTTTCAGAGCTTTATTCTACCTGCAACAAACCTATCAAGATGTGGATGTCCACATTAAGTGACTGGTGGAAAGGAGAGGGAAAAACCAAAATTTCGCCTTTATGGAAGATTAACACAAAACGGTAATTAGCTGCGTTTCCAATTAAGTAACATATAAGTGAACGATTTTGTTTACCTGATAACTTCTAAAAGAAAAACTGCCTGCCATCATGCTCCAACTGCTTCCATTTGCGTTTTTCGTCTTTTCACCAGTAGTAATGCCCGCTGATCACATTGCATATTTCCATTGCAGTTTTGAGTAAAAAATACAACAATTTTGATACACAGGAAAAACTGCTGCATCGTAGCGCATTAAGGTTTTAGAAAAAGAAATATCTTTTTATTAACATCTTTCATTTGTCATTTAACCATTTGAGCAATTTAATAGTTAATAGAAACGCTGCCACTGTTGAAGGAGCACCAAATGGTTATGGGTGGTGGAAAACGAACAGTCCACTTCACCATTCCCACTGTAATACAAGAAGGGGGTGCATCACCTGTGTGGAGGCTTGCTGGTGAGAGTTAATGGGCAAATTGGGTTTAGCTGAAAACGGTTCTGTCGTGGAAGAAAACCTGTTAGAGGCTCAAAAAGAAGTGAAAATGAAACGGGTTCACCTTCCAGCAGGATATTAAACCAATAACATACAGCCAGAGTAACAATGCAAAAGTTAATCTATGGCAAAAACTTAGACAAGACAATATGTTTAAATCAGCTTATTTAAATTGAAGAATAAATAAAAAATGTCAGCCTCTAGATATATATCCTAAGAGATTTAAAGATACAACTTGAGCAGAATGCAGTGCTGAATGGAAATGCTTAAAGCACCTTTCAGATCAGTATCTGGAAAAACTCTGAAAAACATTATAAGCTTTTATTCCCACCTACAAATCTCCATTGATCTATTACATAAAATCCCAATAAAAAGTTTCTGGTGTTAATGTGAAAAGGGCTCTTTAAGTCCTCCCTCTCTGTGCCAGATCAGTCCTCAACAGTACAGTGAGATTCCTGCTATAAATCAATGTCTGCTTTGTTGCTCTTTATATGCATTTATTCAAGGCAGGGGCTGGTATTTACGCTGCCTTAAATGCAATTTTTTCATGAAAAGATTAAAGCAAGGCTAAAGGATTCATCTGTTTCAATTCCTCCTAGCTGTGTGGATATTTATGACCCTCCTGCCCACCCTCATGCTTAACGTAGAGAAGCGTAATGTGCCTCTGGGGCCGAGGGACTACATTGGCTGGACTGTATGGGGCATTGGCTTCGCTACTGAGGCTATTGCAGATCAGCAAAAGTGGCTTTTCAAGCGCGACCCAGATAATGCTGTAAGTAAGCCGGCTCGTAATTCTGAGCAGACCCTTGATGCCTTATTCTGTGTAGAAAAAAAATAGACCTTCTGCTTTATGTCAACAGGGGAAATTCATCCAGAGTGGACTGTGGGCCTACAGCAGACATCCTAACTACTTAGGAGAGATCCTGCAGTGGTCGGGTCTGTGGCTCTCGGCCTCATCTGTCATGCAGGGGCCTCAGTACCTGAGCGTGGTGTCTCCACTCTTTGTGTGGTTTTTGCTGCGTTACGTCAGCGGTATTCCCATTCTGGAGAAGCAGGCTATGAAGAAATGGGGATCTGAGCAAGCCTTCCAGGACTACATTAAAAACACTCCTCTTCTCTGGCCAAGGCCAAAGTTTTGATAGTTTACACCTGCTATACACATAAATGATGCAAACCTTGGATGTTTTTATGTGAATGGCTTCTTAATTTTACTCCATCTTAAAACATACCAGCATCTGTACAATGTTAAATAATGAGTGATTTGTTAAATACGCCTGGAATGTGGTATGAGAGACATTGTTAATGCAGATGTGAAAAAGGCATCATTAACAGGAGCTCCCAAGCTTTTCAGAAACCCCAGTGGGAAAGAATATAAGAGTTGTGGGAAGAGTTTAATGGGCTGATTAATTTGAAGAGGGGAAGCAATTAAAATGACCTAAAAACAATTAACAGCTGAACAATCTGGCTTTAATCTGGCTTTATACAAAAAATCTAAACAGAACAGTTAACCTCATTTTGCAGTATCTGATAGTTCGGAAAACAAAACAAGCGCTGATCTGTTTATTTATAGAAAATAACAGCCATTTTTAGAGCAACATGTTTAACTGGAAGAAAGGATTATAATATTAAGAGTTGAAACAGGAGTCAGTTTTTACGAGCTGAAGTCAGCGCTAAAGATAAAACGTGAGAGTCAGAAAACAATAAACCCCCCCCAATAATCAGCATCCTCTGGTTATAAAATATTCAAATACCATCACCATGCTCATAACTTTATGGATGCATTTGAAAAAAGAAAAGTTAAAAAAAAACTTAAATACAGATAAGGTGCTCAATATTTTTTCCCTCACAACTTCCAACTAAAACACTAATATTTATGTATTCTTTGAAACACTAAGGATTGTGAGGTTTTTATTAGTCTTCCTCTTTAAGCAATGCTTCCGAAAGCAGTTTACTTTAAATAACTCACCTTGATCCCTCCATAGACATGCTTTTCATTAAAACAAAATAAATCATCTTTCCTCCACAAAGAAATTTAAGGGTGAATGTAAATTCACTTTAGATTCTGGTTTAGATCTTCTCCTTGTTGATAATGGCTCCACTGTAGACAGTAACACTGATGTGCCAAGAGTTTCCAGTTTACATCAGGTTGTAGTCTTGGTCATCCTGAAACATTTTTCCTTACTTCTCAAGGTTACAGTGTGGATTAGATGGTGCAAACTGAATGGAGTCCATTGGTGATTCCAAACACTCTACAGCAGTTTTTTTGTGTGTTTTGGGGAAATATTTTTTAACCATGTCCGTTCACTCAAACTACTAGTTTTCGAAAGAGAGGTGGCTTAATAGAAGTCTATGACTCTTTGGTAATCAACTCCAGGTCCTTTAGGTTTAAAAGCCTCCATGCCATCACCCTAATCTTTAGTTGAATCCTCAGATTCTCTATAAAAATCACAATGGGAGAGTATGGCCAGATCATTTAACACATGCATGTCATAAAGTTAAAAGATTAGTTTAACTTCCGATTGGACCATTGTTTAAAGGAAGTTGGGGTTTTAGCTTTCTAATCTGGTGGTCAGAGGTAAGGTGTTTCATGGATATGTATCTAGTAAGTCAAGTTTAAAGCAAATCTTGGGTTCAAATTAAACTCAAAATCTTATTAGGTTAGTGCATTGAACAGAGGTCAATCCGCTGCCCTGAAAAGAACAGAAACATCAATTTATGTAGAAAAGCTTTTTATTCACCAAATCAGGAACAGTAGTCATGAGTTTATGCTATCAAAAACGACACCCAGCAGTCCTAACTAGATTCCTTTCATAAAAAGCATTTCATGGACAGTTTACCACAGCAGTGTGGCTAAACAGACTCAATGGGCTGCAGGCTGTTTTCCCCTCCAGTACTGTAGTGGAATATTTTTTGTCTTGCAGTTTTTTTTTTCCCCTTTCTGTATGTCAATAAAAGGTCCTTCATTATTTCTCCATTAAACAGCTGATTAAAAACCTCAGTAGAAGAATCCATCACATCAGTCCTTCATCTGCTTCAATAAGTTAATGAGGTTAATTAATTCTTGGATTCTAAGTCTAGATATTAAAAATCAATATTGAAGTTGCTAATATAGTGACTCCCAAAAAAAAAAAAAAAAAGACTGCAGTACATGTAACCTGGCTGGATTAAGAGGAGAGCGGCTAATGGAGTATAACGTAGCTATCGCTCTTAACTGCAAACTACATGGTTTATATGCTGAATGCATACTGAGAGCCAATAAGGAGGAAGTCTTTAGAGAGACGGATTAGTTTCTTAAAGAATCTGTAAGTTCGGCTGCCTTTGATTAAGCAGATGTACCTTTAAAGCAGAATTTATAAACAGATCAGGACTAAGGTCAAAGACTTTCATAGTTGAACACTAGGAAGTTGCAGCAATAAGGACAGGAGACGTTTGAAGGTGTTAGAAATGTATTCCACAACGAATATGGATTTTAAGCAGGACACCTTTGTACAAAATGTATTAATATCTGACCAAATAATGCCAAAGTTGCTAAAACTGGCTGATAAAATTGCTTTTTTTCTAGCAATCTAAACTTTACAGACAGGAAGAAACAGAGGAGTGAAATAATCAGACAGGAAACCTGCAATGATCATTGGGTAGTGCAACTTCCATGCATTTGGTTTTTAACTTTACCAAAACACTCAGAAATTTAATAAGAAAAAATATATATATAAAAAAACAAAACACAAACTACAGCTCTGAGTATTAAATGACAAACAAAACCTGATCTGCCTTTTACAGATTTTTGAAGCCGATAGCAACAAGGATTATTAGGTTCTACACATTTAGATTACAAGCCACCGGCTATTTAAACAAATGTTAAAATGAATGTTCATGCAACAAAATAATCACATCTAATTATATCCTAGAATGAAATGCCTTACGGCTCTCCAGGTTCTGAGTGAGACATGAAGCCGAAGAGCCCTTAAAACTAAGAAACACATAGCCACAATAAAAGCTGCACATACATATTATTTTCACCTATAAACACAAGTTTCAGGAAATAGTCTACAGTTTATAAAAGATCTGAAATGGGAGCGATACGTTCAGCATTTGGTAAAAAGCAACAGAAAGAAAAATCCATTCGGTTAAATCAACGACATCACCTCTCCTCTTTGAGAGAAATGAATCAGAGGATGGATGAAGGTCAGTCGGAGCTGTGTTGTACTATTTGAGGAGTGGCGAGGAAAAGAACTTCCCTTGATGAGCAAATCCTACAGCAGACTTGCTCTTGCTCCCAAATCTGCAATGAAACAGTTTAGTGTGAAAATCAGGCATGGATCATAACATGCGCACAGAGGAGAACTCACTAGTCGTTTATTAAAACGGTGTTAAAGCAGTGAAGAACTTAATCTTTTATTTACCGCGGTGTCAGGGTGGACCTCATACGTTGAGAGAGGGAGCTGGAGGAGGGGGTTTTGTTGAGTTGCTGTTCAGGGGTGGTAAGGGGTCCCAGCATGCTCACTATAACAAACAGTTCATACAGGATTAGGTTACAGGATTTCATAACATGTTCGTTAGCTAATAAATGGATTTACTTTAAATATTTCAAATTTACAATAAGGCTGAAACAATCGATCATTAACTAATATGATAAATCAAATAATTGTTGAGTACACCGACTAAAACGTGATACGGGTTAAAAAACAACCAACTGAGTTCAGAATTTAAACCAAAACTGTTGAAAAATGATATTTATTTAGTGTTTAAAATAATAAACGTTTGTAAGTACATTTTAACTATAACTCCTTAAGTGGCAGTTTTAGTTTCACGTAGGTCACATTCTGTTAATGGAAATAAATTAATGAAATAAAATTATCCAATTATCTAAAAAGCTTACAAAGCCACTATGAGGCTCCAATGAAACGCAGCAAAAAATGTTTGTGAATTTAAGTTTAAACAGGGGTTTATTACACAGTATATGAAGGTTTCAAAGCAAACCAGAAAGCTAAAAAAAAAAAAAAAACAGTAGGTATTTTGGTTGCCCGAGATGATGTGGACGACATTTAACTGGACCCTTAAGCTTGAAACACCCAATGTGGCAAAACTCAATGCTGCAAAAAGAGATTTAACAGTCTCGCTGCTAGTTGTTGAAAATGGTAGCAAAGTAACATCTAGCACTTAGGTTGAGGGAGTAATTACATTTCCAATAAGACCAGCCTCCTTTTGTTAACCTCCCCTAAACAAATGAAAACTGTATTTTCTTTTCACTCTGATCATCTAGGGTTCTGTCTAATATCAAAACACGTTTGGAAAACAAATCTTTAACAGCACCACACAAGTCTTGCAGTAAAAGAAAAGGAAAGTGAGCCCATACTTCTCTCAGGGGTGGCATAGCAGTTTGCATTCTCGATGATTAAATGATTCAAATTGGACTGCACGTTTTCAGCCATCACATACTGACTCCAGTAATCCACCGGCAGAGACAGCAGACGCTCAACAACCTGAACGGAGAATAGAATAATTAGTTATTTTAGTGGACTGCTTCATTTTACTGCACCAGTGCTTCGCTGATTTAACTTGCCGTTAGCAGGACAGGGGGAATTAATACAAGAGGCCTCTGTGGGATTGTAATGGTTTCTTGGTAAGTAAAATTACACGACTCAGTCGTGGGGCTATTGTTGTGGGGTGGGGGGTGGGGGGATTTTGCTTGGTTTGAATTCTGACATATCTTTAAATAACAAAAACAAGTACATGATAAAGTCAAACAATCTTCTACCTTCTGTTGAAGTGACACCACACAAATTTAAGACAACTTTTCCCCCAGAGTGTTTGATTATAATTGTCTCCTTCCCACAAGTTGTGACATACTTTTATTTGCAGGTTAAAAGAATTTAAATAGAGTGCAGAATATTACAATTTCTTCAAAAGGGGTACAAATACAGCACACTGAGGTATTGCTGCAAAAAAAGCAAATCCATATATCATTGATGTCAGTAAAAACTGTTTATCCAGACTTTTCCCCTTCCAAGTCTGACAGGTTTTTGTTCTTTCCTTTTAATTCTTCTCTAGAGACCTGAATCTTCATCAGAACATGTTCACGGAAAAGGTGAGCAGTGTTCGGAAAAGTAAAACTGCCTGCCTCTTGACAAATCAGACTACATTTATATAAATATTTAACAAAAAAGCTTTTCAGCTTTTTCCTCCAATTCTGAAGTAATTGCTTTAAGTACACATATATTTACAAAGCGCTTACATCTATATTCCAATAATCTCCCAATTAAGGCACAGTTTTAGCCTTAATGTACAGATTGTTTGTAACCTAAGGACAAAATCATGTTAATAGCTAACTAAAGATGGAGAATCATTTCACAGTAATGAAATCATCCTCTAAGGTAAGACTGCAGAAAAAAAAAAAAAAAAGCTTGCTCCCCTCTAGCAAGTTACATAGAATATTAATGTCTGCAGAAAAGAGGAATTTCAATAAGACAGCTTTATCACACAGACATGTGGTTTGGTAAAACCGACTAGAATTAATAAAAGCTTTAAATTAGGAGCAGATCTGCAGGTGACAAAATGAATGCTTTTGCTGGTAATTTAAATTATTCATGTTTAGCATTCTTAGCATCTCTCCACAGCTTCTAGAATTTTGGTAGAATGGTTCCATCGAAGGGTTTCTACACCTTTTCTAATTCAAAATGGTTACAGATTAAATTGCCTCCACATTTTGTTATTTCCCCTTTTCTAACATCTGATTTTAACATGCATGCTGCTAGATTTATGTGTTCATGTAGTGTACAGTATCTGTGTAGTCTAAAGCACATGAGAAACCAAGAAAACAAACCTCCTACAGCATCTCTGCCCACTCCGTATGTTAAGCATGTATTTGTGGAATCTAAGGATTGTAAAATCCGACAGACTTGTGTTCCAAATTAGAGATCCACATATCCGGATTTTTTTAGTCGAATCTGACACAGATATCTGAGCTGAGCGCATCAGAAAATATTCGATACCGATCTAATTCAAATATTGAATGAATGAACCATGCATCTTGCCATGTAACATTAACATTGCTAAAAAATAATTCTAAAGTATATTTACATCGGTGTTAATTTGTTTTCATTAATAAATAAGCAGCAAAAAGCATTTCAACACAAGTACAAGTCCTGACATTTTAGTAGTCGCCAATACAGAGTACTGATGCATAGTTTTATTTATGATTTACAATTTTTATCAAGTTCTAACTCCTCTTGACAACTTAGATTAATATAACTTGCATTCAAAAGTGAGCCTCCTTTAAACTATAGTTAAAGTTTTTGGAGCAGTGGAGCTCCGATTAGAGACCATTCTGGATGCTAAGCTAACAGGATTCCCCTGTAAACAAGCGTGGGCTGCTTTTAATGTCACATTCGTTCAATTAAAAATACACCACTGGTGTAGCGCCTTAACACTGGGATAAGCCTTACCTAGCAGTAGCTACCATAACTGTTGGTATTGGCTGCAACTGCTGCTCCTACTACTTTCTCCTTCTAGTGGCTTGCCTTCATTTAATGGTGCATTACCACCATTTACAGGTTGGAAGGCAAACTAATACTAGCCATGGAGGGAAAATGACACGAGTATCTGGTCTTTCAGTATTGCAGTACGACTAAACACCTGTGATATTGGGCTGTTCAGGCTGCTTCTTGAAAACTCAAAGTTTCTATGGCAAACAGGGATCAGTGTAGAACGTTTAATTTTTAATGCTGCAGTGGCCAACAGAGCACCATGTGTCGATGTTGATCATTTGTTTGTTTGCTACAATGGTAGAAAAAGTATCAACTGGAATCAAAAATACCATCCCATCTCATAAATCTATTGGTTTTCAAAGTAATTTGAAACATTTGCTTTAAGAAATTTAGATTTCCCCCCCACTTTTAGATGAATTGTAGAAGTACAGACAGTTGTAAAAAAAAGTATCCTCTAACATTTCCAAGAAATGTATTTCAAATGTTGAAGCTTTGCATGGAAATAAATATACGGAGAGAATAATAATAAATCAGACCTACCATTGGTTGGCGTTTGGTATCCTGAAGGATCGTCATGGGTTCTGGGTTGGGAACAGCATGGCCAACAATAGTTGGGCCAAAAATACGGGCCAGGTTGCTGATATCCATCTTGGTGTCCAAACTGTCAGCAACTCTGTAAGATTTGATAGAGCCAATTAATGTCTAACTGATGTAACAAACATGTTATTCCCTGTATAAACAAAGGATCCATTATGTTTAATTAGTTTTTTATAAACTGAAAACTAAGTAAACATATTTAAAATGAATATCAATCTAATTAGAGGATAAAACATGAAAAAGACATCAGGCCGCCGACCTTTTCAGGTGAAGAATCAGAAATGCCAGTGTGTCTCTGTTGGGCTGCGGCAGGTCACCAATTGTTTGGTACATCAGAGCGATGCTGTTGTCGTCATCTGAAACCTCTGAGAGAAAAATGAACATTTTTTTTCTCAACTGAAACAAGGCAAGGTAAGCAATTTTCGTTGCAAGGTAAAATGAAAACATTTCCAACTTCAACAAAAACAAGCACTCAGAGGAAAACCTGGGAAATAAAATCCCCACTAGTATTGTGCTTGAAGCATTTATTGCCAGGATGTTTCATTTTCTTATAAAAAACATTTTAACAAAACACAAGCTCTTATAAACTTGTAATAAATAGCTGCGTAAAAACAACTATTATCTTTTCATGACTGTACAAACATTTCAATATTAGACTAGTCACATAAAACTAACACATACCAGCTGCCTCCATGAAGGTACGGTTGAGGCGGAAAGTAAGCAGCGGCTCCTTCAGGTTCCTCAGGAAGTCTTTGAGGAGGCCTGTAATTGCATGGATATCGTCCACCTTGCTGAGTACAGGAACAGTTTTGCTTCGGAGGAACTTCTCCTTCAGCTCCTTCACTGTGCGATCGGCACCAGACAGACGATAAAGACCAGCCTGAAACAGCAGAGAAAGACACAATCATCACTGTATATGATATATACACACAAACGTGTGAAAACGTAAAAGTAGCAGTCACAGATATAGTTTTGAAGGAAATACATAAATAAAGTAAAAAAAAAAATTAAATAAATGTATGAGTATATCAATGAATAAAAATGAAAACAGATAAATAAACAAGTTAATGTAAAAATGCATAAATCAATATATTTTGGTCATAAAAAAAGGCTAATTTTTTTACTTGCATTTGTCTATTTATTAATTTATTCATTCATGCATTTTCTACCTTTTTTATGCATTTAAACTGTTATGTATTGATTATTTTTATTTACACATTTAATGATTCATTTATCCCTATATTTATTTCTGTATTTCTACATCTATTAAACTATCCATCCACCGATTCATGTCCTTAAAAATAAAAAACATCATAACACATTAACAACTGTTGAGTTGTTATTACAAGCTAAACTAAATCCACAGAGGGATTCAACTTTCTATCTCCACATATATTGCCTATCTTCTAAAATTTTAAAGCTTCCAACACAGTTGTTTGAGTTTTCTATCACTATTTTAAACACTTAGTCTTTACTTCGTAGAACCACCGTATGTCCCATCAGTTCTGCACATGTAAACTGACATCTATAAAAACTTTTAATTAAAGACTTTGAGTTTGTAGGTAATTTGATATTAAAACAGAGCATAGATTAGATTAGATGAGTTTTATTGATCTCACAGCGGAGAAATTCACATGTCACATACTGGCAAAGTAGATAAGAA
>JAUZNJ010017252.1:0-17402 GCA_034780135.1 Jordanella pulchra
TATATATAAGATTGGGTTTCTAAGTTTTTGTGTGGAAAACAACTGATAGGCTACAAGTATTTCTTCAGTATATATTTGTTCTTTTATACTTATATTTACTTGTATTCTTCATGCATTTGAGTCTTTAAAATACCTGAACTTGCACCTAAAGTGAGGCTGTCTGCATCATTTCTAAACATTAAATTAGGTATTAGTATCAAACAATTACTTAAGTAGCCTTTTAACCAATACTTTTACTTAAGTAATTTCTTGAATATACTTTTTACTTTCACTTGAGTTAAAAAATGTAGTGCTACTCTTACTTAGAGTAGAGTCTTTGGGTATTCTACCCACCTCTGCTTGTAGTATTTTAGCACAAATAATGTATAAACCTTAAACATATTTAGTAGCAACTAAACTGAAACAAAAATACTTAAAAAGGATACTTTCTGGGAGCCATCTTGTTGAAAATATAGATTGTAGTGTAATGCATGCACTTCCAGAAAAAATAAAGCATATATCTGAAAGTAGCTGCCAATGAATCCATCATTAAGTATTTCCTTTGGGGGTAAAAAAGGGTGAATATCAAAAATCTAGTTGAATTTTAATGAATCAAAGATATGGAGGCAGTAATCCCTCAAGTGTTCCCCGATATTTTGTTGACATCAAGGAAACCAGTTTTAGAGCAACAGTCTGAACATTGTCCTTTTTCAGAAGGCCGTTAATGAATAATCATCAGTGCAGACACCATGTTCTTTCTCCAGGGAATATTTGTAACAACCCTTTTATTATTAAATCGTTAGATTCTGCTTTTCTTAAAATATGGCGAAAACAAAGTTCAGCCTCTGATAAAAATGGTTTTGGTTGAATAAGAAGTCATATGCTCACTCATCAACATGTACCAAAGCTTTCACTGTTCCCTGTTTTCTTCATTGGCTAATAGCAATCACACCACAGACAACCTCTTAGTTTTTAAGATTAATGGGTTATGATTAATTTACTTCTACAAAATGAAATTGCAGAACTTTTTTAATTGCTTTTATGAAATGCTTAATTATGAGCAATCATTGTATATTAAAAAATAAATAAATACTGAAATCTGTCAGTGAGTATTTGGTTGAAGAAGCTGAACCGAAGCCGAATTTGTATATATATTATATGTAGATAATAATTTGTATAAAATACAGATACAGATGTTCAATCAATTTTTTTAACTAAAGAGAAAATGACAAAAAAAAACTTTTGTAGTTTTAAGTGATAGATCAAATACAAAGTAAAGCATAATTTTGAAGTGGATGGAAAGTAATAATGGTTTCAAATACTATATCACATAAAAATATTGAACAAGTATGATATGCGTTTGTATCAATTCCCCTCAATCTCTGCTCTTCATAAAATTCCTATAATATTAACCATTAATAAAAATTTAGTAAAAATAGAATTCTATATAAAGTCCAACTATTTGGACTTTTAGTATAACTGTACCATTTTTGTGAAGGACTTAGAGGAACATTAGTAAAAAAAAAAACAAGATTGTTTAAAAAGAAAAACAAAAAAAACAAAGAGAAAGTTTGGTGAACTACTTACTTACAAGAGGCAGAAAACCAGTAGTGAACATAAACATATATTTAAAACATGATAGCTGCAAGATCATCCTGCAGGAATTCTGCCAGCAGGGACGGAGAGTTGACAAGGAGATGAATGGAGCTAAAAACAGAAGAATAAAAGAGAAAGAACCGGTTCTAGACAAACACTTAAGACTGAGGTGGAGGTTCACCCACCTGCAAGGCAATGACCCTTAAACAACCAGAGCAACATGAAAATAGCTTTGAGGCCTTTCATGTCCAGAACAACCCAAACCTCAGACCTAAATTCAACTGAGAAGCTGTGGAAGATTTCAAGCGTCTAATCTGACTAAATTAAGCTATTCTAGGATGAAAAACAACATTTATAGAAGCTTAACTCTGTAACAAACCAAAGCAAGGAGATGGATTTAGAGAATGAACCGATTAGTAAGTGTGGTTGGAGATTCAGATAAACTCATAGATGAATGTAAACAATCGAGGGATGAAAACAACCAAGGGAAAAAAATCCATAACTTTATGAAAAGAAAGAAAACAAATCATGATTTAGTTCAGGTATTTCATGCGAACGCAGCTTGCAGTCAGACCCCTGAGGCTAAAGAACATCTAACCGATGGAAGAAACAAAAAAAAAAAAAACCCAAAACATATTAATTTATGGAAACAAAGAAAATAAAGTAAGTCTCAAACCTGTGACTTTGCTTTGACATGGTGGGTATAAAGATGTGGAGAACATAAACTGGTTTTTGGGAAAGTGTGAAACATGAAATCTCAGAAAGCTGAATATCTCTGAAAATCAATCTGTTCAGAGTCTCATAGCAGAGCTGCAGTTTGTTACTCTTTCAGTCATAGTGAAGTTAGAAGATGTGAAGAAAAACAAGTTTCATTTCTCAAGACTCGGTAGAAAATAAGATTCCAGCCAGAGTTTATGAATATTTTTATTGGTTCTTGTTTTTTTTTTTTGGATTAAAAACAGCTTAATGCATTACCTGGATGGCAAACAGCATAGGAGTTAAAAAAAAAAGTTGGAAAGCAATATCTAACACCTTTCGCCCACCAACAACCACTCAATGCTATTACAGTTCATTAGAAAAGTCCTGGAGGGAAGACAGAGCTGGAAAATGGATCAAAAAACTTGAGCTGCTCGTTATAAATAAATAACATGTGGGAATAAAGCACTTTCTCTCATTACAGAACAATATCATTATTGCTTTGGATACAGTTAAATATCATCAGTTTACACTATCAGTGCAGCCCCGCCCCCTTTTGAAAGGCACCACAGTTTAGCGATCCAAACTACGGAAACAGATTCTGATGAGGACAACAAAAAAAAAGCAATATAGAGAAAAGGACAACAGGTTCCACATTATCATATCTTATTACATAAGAGAAAGCAGCAGAAGCTTATTATGCCATATCTTTTATATCAGACCCCCTTTGCAGAGCAGATGATTTGAATGAGACTTTGTTTTGTTGATAAAACAACACGCGGTGCGGCTGAACAGGCGGCAGACTCGAGGTGTCATCAGTTCACAGGAGGCCGTCTCAGCTTTTCAAAAACAGGAACTTCATTCATTACAAAGATAACAGTTCGATTTTAACGGTCTGAATCAAAGGGATGCCCCGTGACACGAATAATCACAAGCAAAACTTTTATCAGCTACACGGAACACAGCTTTGGACAAGGAGGAACATTCAGAGGCAACTTTATAAACTGGTCTGCGGCGATGCATCCAGTTAAGAAGATAAATGTTTACGGAAGCCAAGATTATCATTGCATCTAAAGGCGCCAGAACTTTAAGCTATTTTATTGGGGTTTTAAATGCAACTCAACCGGATGTAGTGGGGAAATATGAAGTAGATGAATTATTATAATTTTTTGCATAAATGTTTCGTTTTGATCCTTTCTCTGACAAGTTATTCAAAGAACTGATCAGTTTCTGAGAGAAACAGGCTCAGAAACTTATCAGAAATTACATTTTAGCAGATTTAGAAACATTCTCTTAATATTTAAATGTAAATTAAATATTCTAGACATGTAAAAGCATCTAGAAATGGATGAGAGTAAAACAAAGCTCAATTATATGAAAGATATCCTGAATTAAACTAAAGAAAATAAAAATTCACCACCACCTTCATAATCTAAATTGCACTGTCTGCATTAATCTTATCTGTCTCTTACTTGTTTTCCTACAACCAACATGAAATGATGTGCAACTCAGACTACAGATGTAGTGTTTTATACATATAATATTAAAGTGTAACTCACCCTAAAGAAAACATAGCCCTGCTCCCAACAATTTAGAAAGAAAGAAAAAAAAGGAAAAACCAAATGCTACTGCTGGGTTTATGATGTAAAAGCCTGTAACATTTAAAAAAAAAAGGAAAAATTGCAGAACTAAAATAAATCTTGCACAAACGGAAAAAATATATACCAAGTTTATACGGCTTGAATGCAAAAGACATATATTTTGGGGTCAGTTACACTTTAAGTTAAACAAACCTCCATTCCTTTTTCGAAACTGTAAACAAAATCTTTAATACGGGTTCAAATCTAACGCTGGAGGAAACAATGTGGATTGAAAATCTTTAACAGAGGGCCATGCTGCTGTTTTTTAGAAGGAATGAGCCAATGGCACACGGATGTCTCCTTCTGTGGGACTGGTGTTTATTTGTAGAGGCTGGGTGAACGAGGCTGCCTTCATGGTGCAGGCTTTACCTTCCTCCAAACAGTAGAAAAGCCACACATTCAAGCTGAGGTTGGGGTTTCGGTCCAATTCCTTCACAGCAGCAGGAAGTTTGACTGAGACACAGAGCGGTTTCGACAAATCGACGATGTCTCCTGATGTCACCTGATTTTCCAGCAGCCATTCATTACCTGAAAATGACAAAATAACAGTAAAGATTACAATTTCACAGGTTTTATTGAAGGTTACCTTAAAAGCATGGTTGTTAATAGTATTGTGCTTCTGTTGCATCAGAAATGTTTTTTGTCCCGACCCTCTAAACACTCACTTTTCATTCATTTTCAGATGATAAGCATTCATTTGCTTATAATGTGAATAACAATGGACCGAACACACAACCCTGAGGTGTCTCAGAGTTCAGAGTGATAGCATTGGATTATGATTCAGTCAGTTTGGGCTAAATATGGTCTCATGGTCAGGAAATAGAGAACCTGGAGTCATTTGAGGTTTAAACACCCAGTTTCCCTAATTTTATCTGAGAATTATGGTATTAAACAAAAGTTAGAATCATCATGACATATTTTTAGTTACAAGAGAAAAACATATGTCTAGATAACTTTGTTCAAACTAAATATGTTTGATTATTTGCTCAAAATGTTTTTCAGTCTCGACAAACAGGAATTATTTGATCTGATACGATTCATTTATTATTTTTAGCCTGTTAAGGTTAATAAAATTTGCAAAATATACAAAAGCTGATGGGAAATGTTGAAGTTTTGCAAATATTTCTGGCTTGAACTCTTTAGAACATCTACAGAAAAAACCCCAACAAACTTACGCATAACAACAAAAACTTAAGGAAAACATCAGTCATCACCATCTGGGAACATGGACACCCAAAACATGATGGCATGTCACAAATGGTCCCTAAATCTATATAATGTGGTGTTCCAAACCTTTGACAGGCCAATCGGTCCCCAGAGATGCTCTGACAGGATGACGAAAAACAAGATCCAGCTACAGTTTATATCAAGTTAGTCTGTGTGAAAGCTGATATCAGCTAAAAGACTAAATTTACTGCATCTGTTGAATGAAGCCTCAATGTTTCTCATTTCTACCTGAGCGTTACCAAATCTGTTGGAACCTTCATCATCCAACACAATGAAGGTAGTTTAAAGAGTAAATTTACAGCTTTTGTGGCATTAAAACGCATAGCAAGTTCAAAAGCGAAGGCTGGATTTTCCACTGTGAGAAACTCTAAAGCCAGAGAGAGATGACAAAATCCAAGCTCACAGTGATAAATGAAGCCCTGGCCTTAAACATGGTCCCACAGAAGCCATTTCTAAAAAACATTAAAAAGAAAAACATTTAGATCTGGCGTATAGCTTTAACTGGATCCATTAAAATTCCTGCCTCTGTACTGATCCGATCAGCAGAAGTCTAGACTGTGCATAATGGGACAGCGGAGGATCACGTAACATAGCCTGGTGGCTAATTATGTGAACCGAGGCATGTAGCCTTATCAAAGTGTCCTAAAAATAGCCTGCTGATATGCTTGCCTGCATTACTCAGAAAGACGGAAATACTTCAGTTCCGCACTAATGAACTGACCGTCACCTGTCACTAATATATCACTTCACACCTGATTCTGGGGTTAAACTGCAGTTTTACTACTATTGAAATAAATAAAGAAAAAAAATCCAAACTAAACCCTCATCAGTGGTTCAGAAAAGTGCTTCAGTGTTTTAAGTAATCCTTCATCCTTTGGCTCAAAGATCCAGGTGTGGGCAGGGAGTGAAACACTGCTCGTTGAACAGAGAAATGGAGGTTAAGTCTCATTCCGGGCGGTAAGTTGTTGTTTTTTTTTTTTTTTTTTTTACAGAATCATAGAAAACAGACCAAAATAAAAGCATGTAGGCAAAAGCACAACTTTCCAATAGGGTTACATAAAAGAGGAGGACATTCTTAGATTGAGCTTATGGTGTTTTTTTTTTTTTCTCTCCTAACATGTTCAGCGGTTTAATCCATTGTTTGGAAAGATTTTGGACAAATAAGCCTAATTTAACTAATTAAAATGGATTCAAGATGAGCAAGTTTTAAACAGCTTACATTTTGCTTTTCTTAAATAATTTATAAGAACATACAGATCTCGCTCTGTATTTAATGGCACAGCTGAGGAATATGTGTAAAAAATCTGAAATTAATCAAATTATGGTTTTGAAGATTGTGTTTTACAGGATGTACCGATCAGGATTCTTTCTGGCAGATACGAATGCTTTGTTACATTTGAAGTTCACTTTTTAAATCTTTTTCCAGCAGACTGTAATATACAAGACAAAAGATATGCTTAAGGTTTTTTGATAGTTTGTAGTTTTAATTCCAACAGAAACAAAAAGGAATTGAAAGAGCTTTGCTATTCAAGCGTTAAAGCAAAACTGATCATTATCAGATTTTTGTTTTTTAGCGCAGTTCTCTTAGCAATAAAAAAAATGTATAAACAAAATAGCAGATACATTAAAATTGTTCTCTAAAATCACTTCTGTGTCGGTGTGAATTTTAAATCTGATCAAGAATTTTAAAACTTCCTTCAGTGATTTGTAAAAGTCGCATTTCTTCGTTTGTTTTAAATGCAAATCAAAACATTAGAAAATTTCCTAAATAATGTTGCACAAACAAATTAAAGAGGTTTAGTTTGAAGGATACATAAAATTAAACACAGTGATTGTTTTGTTAATGTTAATGATGTTAAATGCATTATATATACCATTATATACCAAATCAATGATGAATAAATTAAAATCCTGAAAAAAGCTTAGAAATGCATTTTAAACAGCAAACGGTGCAATGTTAGGATGCAGGATTAATTCTGAGATATGAAAATAAAAGATTATTATGAAAGAAAGATTTGCATGAAATACATTTGTTAAAGGAAGTTAGCATGCTTTACCCTCAGCTGTGAGCACCCAGCAGCTGGGTGCCTCTTCGGTGAGTTTGCCTCCTTCTTGAAGCGACATGGTGAGTGACATTATGACAGTCTGGCCCACAGATGCTGAAACTGGAGGCAAATCTTTCCTGACAGCTGATTTAGGCAGTGTGGGGACTTTGGTGGCTCCCAGTGATTTAACAGATGCTGAGTCTGTGCACTCGGTAGAGATGTGGAACTAGTTAGGAGACAGATTTAAATGTTGGGATCAGTGCAGAGGAACAAAGAAAGCTACTTGCAGTCACACTGTTCTGCTGTATGTCAGATATTACGTAAACATAGAGAGCGAATGCTTTTAGAGAACAATTATGAGCAAATATCTAGAACCCTTTCTTAAGGTTTTCAAACAAAGACTCTTTTAAAAGACATACAACCCTGACCATAGAGACAGTGTTGGAGTCCAGATGGAGAAGCTTGATTTGATGGTTGTTGGTGTCCGCCACATAGAGAAGCTTCCCATCGATGCATATTCCTCCAGGTTCATTGAAGCAGGTTTTAGTAAACTGTGGGCCCAGAGTATCTCCAGCTTCTCCAGTCCCTGCTAGGGTAGTGCACTGCTTTGTCTTTGGATCCACCACCTTGATCTAAGCATAAGGAGAGCACGATAAGACAAATAAAGGAAAGTCAACCTTTTAAAGAGGGACTCTTTCATTTTCCATTTCTAAATTGTTAAGTTTTTAAGAGTAACAACAAAGTTTTCTGACATCTTTGCAAATTTCTAAAATATAAAGAGTCTCCCATGAACTCAATACAGATTTTTTTTCACAGAAGTCAGGTTTTAAATACATTCAAAGGGATGAAAAGAAAAGAAGAAAAAGATCACAACGAGAAACTAAGGAAGGGGAGAAAAGAAGGAAGGAACAGTTGCTACTTGTTTTCTTCACTGAAAGACTGAAAAAAGTGAGAAGCAGGGAGGGATGAATTTTTTTATATCCATCAAGACCAGAGAAATTCTTTACTTAAATTCAATTTAAAAAGTCAGTCAGTTTATGATGCTTTACTGAGTTAAATCAAACAAATATTTGAACTTTCTATAACCTTTAACACCTGACAAACCCCACAACACCAGAAGATTCAGATGTAGGAACAACACACTGACGGGGCGGCCTTGTGACGAGCCTCTGTTACCTTGTGGTTGTAGGAGTCGGCCACATAGAGCAGGCTTTGTTCACGAGCCCAGGCGACACCCAGGGGATGCTGCAGCTTGGCATCCACCCCTTTGCCATCAATGTCTCCGAAAGCAAAAAGGTTCTGGTGGATAGAAGGCAGAATATTTACCAAAGTGGAACCAAAACCCAAATAGACAACATACATGATAAAAAGACGTGAAAGCAGAAACCAAGATTATTTGAAAAACATTATGAAAAGTCAAAAAGAAGGACTTTTAGTTTAACAATGAACTTAAGTTAAAATGTGGAAGAAAACTGAGCTACAGTAGAGATTCATACATTATAAAACAAAAATAAACTAATGTCAGTTTTACCCTGTGCGATTATGAAAACCAAAACATTGATTTAAATAAAGAAAGGCCTTTTTTTCCATTGTTATAGCTGCAAAACACAGTGTGGAATATGGGAAAAAAATTTATCTGAAGAAAATCACTTTCAAAGTCTATTTTTTTGTAGTAATTTGAGAAACAGAAGAAATCTGAGGTGCTACAGATCAGTTTCATCAATTTTATGTTTGCAGCAGAGTAGAGACAGAATTCTTTGAATCTTGTCACAAACCAATTTTGTTTTAAATGTATTTCTAAGTTTTTTTTTATTCAGAGTCAGAATTTGGGAACTTAGCATTTCCTTCCTAAACTCATCTCAGTGTGATGTTGAGATGCATAATGGCTCGCTTATGCAGACCTTCTTATATAATTAGATGGAGGGATAAGATAGTTAGCAAGATAGCTAGACATACATATAATGTAGATAGATTCTTCACTAAGATGCATTTTCTATTTAATGAAAAAAAAAGTTCAATTTTCCTCCAAAAAACCTTGTTTATGCCATATTTGAAGTTTTCCTTTGCTCCCTTGTTATAGAATGCAAAAAAAAAAACAAACAAACCCAGTCCTTGTGATTGCCTACGGCTTAAAAAGATTTCTACAAAAGCTCCTTTTAAAACTCTTCTAAATGTTTTCAAAGCTGAAAAAGTGTTTGATTGATATCTAAGTTTTATGGCTAAAATTCTGAAGGCAACGAAAGGCGCAGACTGTTGTATCTCCGAAAGCACCAAAAAGGATTTTTGTTATAAGGCCCCATCAGGAAGAGGTTAATTGTTTTTTAGAGCATTTATTTAAGCCTAAAAAGGTTTACTTTAATAAAAACAAAATTGAAATCCTAAACCTATTGAACGACGAATAAAAGAGAAAAATAGATTCTCTTAGTAAAATGTAATGAAAACATCCCAAAGTTGATTCTATTAAAATAATCATAGATCTGTTGCGTTCTGGACAGACCAGTGGGTCCCGCTCTCCTCCAACCACATGCTTGACGGCTCCATCCTTCAGGGCCAGAGAGCGGATGGAGCTGCTTTCGCTGTCAGCCACATAGAGGCAGCTCCAGGGCTCCTCTGCAGCGAGCGTCAGCCCTGAGGGCTGGGCGAAGCCCGCCTTGTGAGGGTAGGCGTTGTTTCGGTTCTCCTCGCTGCCGCTGCCTGCCCATCGCACGCATGTCCCTGCCTTGGATTCACTGTTAAAACAAAAGAAATTGATTTTCTGTGAGAGAATGCTGTAATGCCATGTATTAAATAAAAAAACAAAAAAAACAAAACGAGTGTGAAAGTAACCACCCCTAATAAATGGCTATGCCCGCATTGGTGATTTCTGCTATCAAGCATTTATCATAACAGGAAATAAGTTTTTTTAAATAACTTTGGATGGTTTAGACAATGAATGACCTGTTAAAAGTCATGAAATGAAATTTAAAACAAATGTATCTCTGGACTTTGACTAGACCACTCCAAACGTCGTTTTGTTTTTCCAGAGTCATTCAGAAGTGGTTCCCTTTGGATCGTTGCCCTGCAGGACATCCTGATTCAGGATCTTTTGGGAGAGAGAAAACTGAAGCTACGCAATAGTTATAGTTGGTCATCCAGATCGAAAGCAGCCCTGGAGCATCACACCACCACAATCATGTGTGGATATTGGTTCTCATGGTGTTTACTGAATTCGTAAAGCCTTCAAAACAGCTCTGTATTCCTTTCCAGACTGATGGACGATAATGACTGTGTTTCTTATTCTTATAGCCACAGAGGTTTTCTTTGGGTAACTCCCTAATTGTAAACCAGGCAGTAATCAGGCCTGCTTATCCTGATTCAAAGGGCTTTAAATTACAATTCATTTGCGTTTCAGCAAGGGGGGAAAATCACATTTTCACAAATACTAAGGTTGTTTTGAATAGTTTTTTTCTCTTAATGATTTTTTTTTCTTGCCTTTGTGTAATCAAGCAGAGTTTGTCTAAATAAAACACTTGATTGATAGTTTGAAACATTTAAGTGCTGTATGTCTATCTCGTTTGTACTTAAAATAGTTATTTGTCTCTTTTTAGTGGATAAACTTATTTTTCTGGTCTCTCACCCTCCTTTGGGCAGTTTTCCATCTTCTAGGAACAAAGCCCAGATCTGATGGGTCCCAGCCATGGCTATCCACAGCACGTTGTCCTCAGCGCCGCCTACACATTAAAGTGAACCACAAAACCGAAAACTCATTAGAGAGCAGAAAGTTGTTTTTTTTTTTTACCATGTTTGGAAGGTAACTTCTAAAAAGTTTGAAAAGCAAACTTTTGATGGAGGTTGAAAGACTTTTCTTCTCAGGGAAAAAAGGTTTAGGGTAAAACATAAGTGAAAAGGAAATCGGGAAGGAATAAAATCATAGGATGTATTTACAGCAGAAAAGTCCTTTAGTTCATTAGTTTGGTCCAGACAGAACAGAACAATTTCATGCTGTTTTTTTTTTTAATTTACACAGTTTGAAGTTTTAACTGATTATTATTCTTTATAGAATCACTGAAATTAAATTGAGAGATTTACAAAGAGTTTGGTTTCGTTAAAACTGTAACATTCAAATTGATCAAAAATTTGTTTCAATCTCTTTATTTTCTGTGCTCAAAAACCTTCTCGCCAAAGTGCTGATCAATATTTCATTTATTATCAAGTAGATTCAAACGAGTTTTTTTTCTAGACAGTGAACACAACATTAGAAAACATCTAACTCCTGCTAGGAAAGCAGACATGTCCTAAAGTAGACCAGATTTACATAAACTTTGCACTTTATTCGTGTAATTAACCTTGAGGGACCTTCAAAGTTCATAATTTTGTTACTTTTCTTGTTCTTTGGCTTTAAACTGTGATAAAAGTGTTTTCTTCCAGCAACCTTTTTTGCAATTTTAGTACATTTTCTTTGACTGTTTTTCGGTGGGAAAAAAAAACAAACAAAAAAAGACAATATATTCCCAAAAAAAAACTTTCAAACTGATAATTTTAGGGGGAAAGTTATCACTTATTAGAATAAAATTAATAATTAATTCAAAAACTAACATTAGTTTTTTAATAAAGATTTTCATAATGGGATGGATGAACAGACGCAATCTTAGACAAATAACGTCTGAATGTTTACATTTTGGCAAGTTTATTTCAATTTTAAAGTTAAATTTCCATTTTTTTTCTTCCCAGACTGTGCAGAAACACATTCTTCAAAAGAAAAAACAAAAAAATTACAATAGTTTTTTTTTCTTGATAGCTGCTTATTTGTACACTGCAGGGTAATGAAACATTAAAGGAACCTCAGATGACTGGGTTGTATTTATACGTAATGAATGAATCACTCGACCTTCATGAAACCATCTAACTAGCACAATATAAATCAGAAAGTAGTTTTATTCGATGGCTAACAGATGTTTTCTCTTCACCTTCATCTGAATTTGCATAAAACCTGAGCTGCAGAGTAATAAGGCTCAATAATGTCCAGACAATAGATTAGATGGATTTAGGAATTATTGATGGCAGAGAAGGGTGTGGAGAGAATACAAAAACAGGACAGAGGGGAATCTGTTTGGCAGGCTATTCGACAAAGGTCAGATATAGACAAGGAGAAAAATATTATCCTTCCACTTCCAGGCAAAAAAACTCACCGGCAGTGCCGAGCGTCACATCCCACGGAGAACTGATTGGCTGCTGGGGTCCCATGGCCCCGCCCTCTTTGTCTGTCCCCTGTGTGCCCATACCAGCCAGCGTGCTGACCCGTCCCGTCACCAGGTCGACCTAACACAAACAAACCTTAACATCCGAGCGTTATCTAAGATGACAACAATGAAGAAAAATCCCACCTTTCGAATCAGGTGATTTTCGGTGTCGGCCACATAGACAGTGTCGTTTTTAATGGCGACACCCTGCGGGGAGTTGAAGGTAGCTTCAGACAAGTCGCCATCCTGTCTGCCTCTTTGAGGTCCTGTAACAGAAGGTTTCGCAGCTCTTTTACGAAAAACTTTCCTTCAATGACTGCATTTCTTTTCTCCAACACCCAGAGGTGGATTTTATTAAGGAGAAACACAGTAAATGGGTTGAATGGCCATACTTTGATTACACTGAGTCATTTTCCTCTCATCTCGTAGGTCGTAATCTGACCTTCTTTGAAAGGGTCTGCATACTCTGTTTATCTGTGTATAATTAGTACATTACTGTGTAGCAGGTGTCGATTTGTTTTGGTAAATCTGTCCATAAAGATGAGGTCATCAGCACAAAAATAAAACCAGTCCTGTACTTTCTTCTCTGTGTTGTTCACACTTTGAATCAGAGCCAAAATGGCAGCATGTCTCTATTTCTGCTGCTGCCAAACTTTCTGCTGGTCTGAGGCCAATGCGGGCGACCATGTGGTTCTGATGAGAGGCACTGAGGCAAAAGCATCATCCCGCCATCACCGAAACATTCTCCCTTATTGCTCATTACTTGCTGCTTTGTCTATATAAGCCCAGTCATAAAGCCTTTAACTTTTCACAATTTATCGCTCAACGAAAAAACTTGAATGTGAGTTCATTTCTAATTTGTCATTCGGGGTACTGAGTCTCTAGCAATTCTACCACAAAGAGACTCCATTTATGCCCGTTTTCGTCTGTAAAATAGCTCCAGCTCAGTCGGACTGGATGATAACCGGGTTGGGGAATTGATTTTGAAGTCTTGTCACAGATTCTAATATAGATTCAAGTCTTTGTAGGTCATTATACAACGAGACATCCTGCTAAAGTTGCCTGGATGTTTAAAAAGTGCAGGACTAAAAGGTTGGAGTGAATTTTATTTTTGTGTATTTGAGGGAGGAGGGTTGAGAGCTGGTGTGAAACATAAAATGGCATTAAAATAACTGAAGCTCTTGGATGTAACAGGACAAACAGGACTGTGACTCCTCACCTCCTACGACATGCAGCAGCTGTCCAGTAGAAGACACCACCAGGATTCTGTGATGGCCCGTATCTGCTATGGCCAGCTTTTTGCTGCAGTGATCCACAGCCACCTTCCCTGGGAAGGAAAGGATGCTGGGTGGCACTGAGTCCTTGTACAGCTTAATTTCCACTGAGTGGGTCTTCAGCTGGCCTTGTTCCTTGTAATAACGGAGAGCAGCGTCAGTGAAAAGTGTCAGTCTGTTGCTGTGGCCTTCGCCCACCAGGGAGAAGAGCAGGTTGCCGCGCGGTCCCAGCAGCACCAGTGTGGGCCAGCATGAGACTTCCAGTTCGTGCCAGAGAGACGCCTCATTGTCGTTGACCACTGGGTGGCAGATGTCATATCGGAGAACTGCGCTCCGGATGTTATCCAGAACCTGTGCAGGTTCAAATGTAAGGTGAGCTTTTATTGAAAGAGATTTTAAAATTCCTCATCTATCATACATAAATAAAACTGGGATAAAAACTATTTAAATTCAGAAGAAAAAGAAATCAGATTTTTGTTTAAATAAAAAAAGCTTTACTTAATATTGAGGTTTGTCATCCACAGGAAAAAAAAAAAATATTTTACTAACATGCAGTTTACCAACAGAAAAATGCAAACAAGACTGAATATCAAAGGGATCTTTTGTTATATGCTGACAAAATAGACAGAAGTTACACAAAATAATCATTTTTAATCTAAGGTGGGATTAGAGGCCTTTTAAAAAGACAACTAAAGATAAAACGAGGATTTCAGAGGTTTATTTGCAAGCTGTTTACTTGCCAAATGTTTTGAAATCCTGTCATAGACATACAGCAAGAGGTAGGAAACGCTGAATTCTGAGTTTAAAGGCTGCAGCTAAAACAATTTCTTTTAAATTTCTTATTGTGATTTCCTACTGACCCAAACGACCTAAAACTGCAGGTGTAATAAAAACACACCCTTAAATGTGTTTTATTTATGTTTCTACTAACATTTTATGACTAAAAGTTTAAAGTTATAAAAACATTTATTACATTTTCTAGAACACACTGCCCTTGAGGCATATCTCACAACAATTGTCCAAAAAACTTTAAAAATCTCTTAAAACATGATCGCTGTAATCTTGGTCCAGTGAGGTGAGATCTACCCTTATTTCCATGTGAAAACATTAAAGAAGATCAGAATTCAAGAATAAAGTATTAAGATCGGACGCATCTAGAGGAGAAAAGGAAGTGATGCGTCTCCTCAGTAAGACGAGGGAAAGAAGGACCTGAAAGTCAGAGCATTTAGAAGTCTTTCTCCCCTAAAACTGTAGTAACTAACAGGAACTCTCTATTCTCATGCAGAAGGACAAAAACATGAATCTAAAAGCACACTATTAAACAACGTTCATCTTGTTCCTTATTTTATAGAGGAGAAAACCTGTTGTTTACTGATACAGCTGCATTAAATCAAGTCATTCAAGACAGTAACCAAGTAATGACACTAAATGATTTGTGGTATATTTGTAACATGAGGAAAAATGTAATGATTTCAACTTTATATGTTTGGTTTCTGTTCAGGTCCGTGGAACCAGAAAGTGTTGGTGACTGAATAACTGGAGCCAATAGAGAGAAAAGTCTGTGAATTTCAGCAAAAAGAAGACAACAGAGGAGGTGCTGTCAGGCATATCACGAAACACGCTGACAGGATGGAGACGATGCTCTAACTGGAATTTTTACTATTAATTTTGCTTAATTTTACCTTTACTAATTCCCTATGAAAACATACAAATTAAAAGAGCAGATAATATTTTAGATAACTGTGTGGATATTGCATGTATTGAGTCAACTAATTAGCCAGCTGTGGCTACATTGCAGCTCGCCGCCATCAGTGAGTGAGTGTGCGGGTCAACAGGTGAATGACTGAATGTAAAGCATTTTGCTCAAGTCTTCTGATCTGAACAAGCACTTTACAAATACAGACCATTTACTATTTTACCATTAAGTTCTTGAATGGTTACGAAACAGTCTTGTTGAATGTTTCATGAATTACTAGGTGGTCTTAAAGGAGTTGCATGTAGCAAAACCTGTTTTCAAACAACGCCTTTGGAGCTTTTGCTTACCTAATAAAACAAATTGGTTTAAACAAGTGCAGTTGTATAAGAACAGGAGCTGCTGTTAGCTGGATGTGTTGGATTAGCCACAGGCTACTTGATTGTCTGACTTATTTTATTTTTTTTAAAAGGCGTGACCTCAGGAAGTAGGCAGCTAGGAAACCAGTCGTACCCTATTTGTTCAACCAAATAGATTTTAGCTCAATTATACTCTTTAGGTTTGGAAATCTTAGAACCTTGGCTGGTTTAAGCTATAACTCAATGCGAAAACAGCACCTCTCATTAAAATGAAATGAAACCTTTTATTTTAAAACATAAATCAGCAGAAACATCCAGTCAGAATGAATTGCTTTTAAGATATGCACATTAGCTCCCTCTGTGGTGAATGCTTTGTACACTGACCAGGCATAACAAAATGACCAGTGACAGGTAAAGTGAATAACACTAATTATCTCTTCAACATGGCACCAGTTAGTGGGTGGCAGGTATAAGGCAGAAAGTGAACACTTTCTTCTTCTCCTTTCAAAGATGATGACAAGCAGGAGATTTCGATTGGGAAAGGATCTAATAATTGTGATCCAAGGAAGGAAGAGTGGTGAATACAAGGGGAAGGAGCAAAGGCTGGTCCATCAATAGAGAAGCTACTGTTATTTAATATAGAGCCAATGATTTACAGTATTTGGGTTCATAGGGATATTTTAAATATTTTAAACTTATCAATCTGACTCTAGATATGAGGAGTTTATGTTTGTTCATTTTCCTGCCTTGGATGGATGAACACATCTACTTTACTTGAATGGCATATTTTGTCTTCTCCATTTTGAAGAGCAACTTTGCAAAATGGGCCTCTGCGTCTCGTCGTTTTCAAATCAGCAAAAAGCTCTGGATGACCGAATAAAAATAAAAGACTAATCTAATTGGTCTTTTATTTTTGGTAGAAAATCAAAAATGCCAAAATGTTTGCCAACAATACAAAAAAACTTTTCTCTTTCTTTTTATCGCTTATTAAAATTTGTCAAATGGGTATTTTTCATAACTTTTTAGTTGGAGATATTAAGCTACTGTAATACAGAGGATTTTCTTTTTGGCAGTTTTTAAAATACAGTAAAGCTTTCCCAGACCAGCCTGCCCAAAGACCAACAACCCACAACAACACTTACTTTTTCATTGGGGAATTTGGCAGAGTGCACACCGATAATCACCAGTCCATCTGCGAGAGGGATTAAACAGAGAGGGAGAAAATGACACTTAAACTGGACGTGAATTAGCATCAAACATGCTGCTCAAAACATACATGAACACAAACCTGCGTAAAGACTGTTTCATACCACCTGATGTTAATAACTCATTAAATGACTTCAGGACAATTTAGCTTATTATAAAATTACAGTTGTGTTCAAAAGTTTAAATACACTTGTAAAAAACAGAATCTCATGGCTGTTTTGATCTTCCAATATTTTCTCCAAGTCTTATTTTTCTGTGATAGAGTGATCGGAACACATACTTGTTTGTCACATAAAAACATTCATAAAGTTTGGTTCTTTCAGTGGAGACAGTGGAGATGATCGTGGACTTCAGGAAGGTCACAGCCCCACCGTCCCCCCTCGCCCTCACAGACTGCCCCACCCCCATCTCCAATGTGGACTCCTTCCGCTTCCTGGGCACCACCATCACCCAGGACCTCAAGTGGGA
>JAUZNJ010017263.1:0-17402 GCA_034780135.1 Jordanella pulchra
CCCTAAAGGGCGCGCCTCACATTTTGAGAGAAAAAAAAGACTTTTGTATGCGCCTTATGGTCGTGAAAATACGGTAGGTTAATTTCTACATGATTTTTGTTCTTATTTCTAATTGTTTGTTCTCTTTGCATGTTTATACTCCTATATTAGTGTTACACTTTTCCCTTTGATTTTTAGATCCATTGTATTAAAAGCTGTCTCAGTGGGTTCCTTGTGTTAATGTTCTTCCTTGATTACTAAATCTTATTAAATCGCAAGATGAAGTCTTGACATTTTTAACCACAACGATGAGAGAAAAATAGTTGGGGAGAAAATAGAGACAAGGTGGTGGTTGTATCGTGCTACAAAGTTTGAAAAAAAAATAAAAAAATTCTAAATAACTTTATTATTAAAAACAAATCTAGTTTTGGAATGAATAAAATGATAGCTTAAACAGAAATTCCAATCATACATAACTGTAGACTGCTCTACTGTCTGTTTTTCTAAAGACCTTATCAAGTTAGGGAAAACATTAGACTGTACTGTACTTGACAATGTTTACATATAAGCAAGTTATGGAAAGAGCTAAAGACAAGCTGCCTTAAATGTTTTTTTTTTTATTATTATTTGCTTAGATATCTTAATAGTAAAAATAAAATCTGAAACAACCTAACCTGAATTTATGAAACTTTGAAGGTATTGATGTTTGTCATTATTTACTCTGTGTTATAAATCAGAATAACCTAAATGTAAAAAAACAGTGTTGGAAATAATCTTTAGAAGTTTAAAAGACCGCACATCCAGGCCCTGAAAAAGTTATTGTACTGCAGAGGAACTCTTTACCTTGTTCGACCTCATCTTATTGTTTAAGATTTGGATTTTGGTGATGAAAAAAATGAAGCATTGAGGGATCTTGTTTTTTTTTCTTATTAGGCTTTGTAGTTATAAAAAGGCTTCTTTTTTTCTAACAAGAATTTGATTCAATGTTCTTTATTTATATTTTGCCAATGTGCTGTGATGGGCTACAAATATGATGCATGGTGTTATTATATTAATGATAAAAACATGCCTCAGATTTCCACCCTCTCGTAAGTATACCATATTCTCTCACCTGCTTTTGTAACTGCAAAAGGCTAATAATGTTCTCTGTGTCCCTCATTATTTCTCCTGTCTGTGGAAATGTGGGCTATAACTTGGATTTTTCCATGTAGGCAGAGCGATGTTGCAGTTGGCATAAAATTAATTCACATACATGTCAGCTCTTGGTACTTTACAGAGTCAGTTCAATTAAATCATAAAGAAAGTTTGGTTAAATGTTTTCTATCAAAGGATACCCCTGAAGAATTTATTGAGTCTTTTATTTACAAAATTCACTCTTCTTGGATGAGCATTGAGTGAGTGTAAGGCGCCGTTAAGTCATTGGCTTTCTAACGATTACCCATACCAAGCCTGCACACAGCAATAGTGGAGAGGAAAACTCCCTTTTAAAACAAGGACATTTTCACCAGAACCAGGCTTGGTGTTAATGGCTTTTTGCAACAACTACCCAGGGTTTTGAGGTAACAGAGCAAATACAAGAAACACAGAAGCACTTATGTAGGCGTATTCTCCATGCCCAGGTAAAAGGTTATTGACAACTGTAGCTCTTTTAAAGAAAGATCTTGAAAGTCCCCAATCAGTTCAGATGGATTCTGCAAGGCTTTTAACCATTACAGCAAAGAGACAGCACAATACTCTACTTTTGACTTTTTACATAAATTTCATAGATGATGAAGACATTTCTTCAATTTTATAAACCTATCTGGTCAAACCCTTGGTGCCCCAAGTTTTAACATAATTATAAAGAAGAAGAAGCTTACAGAATTATCACACAGATAGTAGGACATTTAGTATAGTCAAAGATTACAGAAGAAACCAGAAATTAATAGTTACAACCAAGGAGCTTATATAAAGAAAAGATATAATCAAAGTTATGGGAACTTGAAAATTTAAACAATAGTGTGGGTCAAGGCTACTGAGGGAAGGAGACTAGTAAACACACAAAGACCTAAACAAAAATCAGAGGAACTGATGTAATGCCACCCATCAATCATTTCAAGAGGCTTGTCGGTAAATGACAAGTGGGCGAGTGCAATTTGTCTAGAAGTGAAACCCCCCTTACTTTAACCCCATAATTTGCTGCATTTTGCATTTGGGTATTGAATTACCAATGGTGTCATTGACAAAAAATGTTATTGTTAATGCTAAGAGGAAGTTATATTTTTTCTTTAGGGTTTCCACTGTGATTAGTCTCTGGGTGTGCCTTGTTCTCATATATGCCAAATGTGACAGGCCAATACCCTGGCAGTACGTGCAGCTTTTTTTAACTTCCTCCCACTGGTGTTGGCCGGGATATGAATGGGATATGTTGTAGTGGAGTTAAGGGCATAGTGGATATAACTGCTAGGACCTGGGGCATCATGAGTCTGTCTTCCTCACAGTCTTTCTTGGTGGCAGTATGATGCAATGACTGGATAAATTAATCATCTTTCAGTCCCGGCATCCAAACAAACTGTATCAACCCAGCAATGTTGTTTATAATACTACTTCGTAGTTATGGGATTTTAATAAGAAGTCACTACCTTCAATCTGTTGATATTCTGCAAGTATCATAAGTTAGTGCCTGGAGTACATTTGTTGCATCCTAGTCATGAAAATACCGAAGAAGTTTATAGTGAAGAGACGTGTATGTCCTGTCGCAAGGCGATAGAATCTTCTTGAAATTCCTGAATGTCTTCTTTCTTCTCTTGAGGTGTAACAGTTTGACACTAACCTACTAGAGAAGCTAGAGATGCAAATTAGCTACTTAGCTATATGCTAATGTGTTTACATACATGTAAATAATTATGTTGTTTTTTTTTTGCTTTATAGAAACTAAATCAAACTATTATTTGAGCAAGTTCTTAGAAGAAGCTTAAATCTATGTGTAAATCCATATTAGCGTTGAAGGTCGGCACAGTAGATCTTTCCTATAGTTATATTTAAACCCAAATGCTCCTCTCTTAGACCTCTATCACAGTGACATTGGCTCTTGGACTTTAGTAATACTGCTGCATGGTTACCACCACTTGTCAATCTGCAAAGGAGAATTGTTGTGTTCCTGTCCTCCTTCCTGTTCATTAGTCTGCTGCTGGCTATGTAGTGTGGGCAGGTACTTTGGATGACAGCTTTGACAGCAGCAGCAGCAGAGAGGGGGGAAATGGCTGGAGCACAGTTGTTGCATCCTAGTCATGCATCTTACTTGGTATAAAAGTGACCACAGTTTCTAGTTCTAGTCATAAATAACTTCTCCACATATACCTAGAATTCTACCCTGCTTGACAAAAAACTAGGAAACATGTCATGTACCATTGGAGCAGATTCCTTCTTTATTCTCTTTTTTAATCAGAATGGCCTGAAAATAAACCTTAAGGTGTACAGTTTATTCAAAATAACACAAAGAGTTTTGATGCAAACCAAAAAAGGATAGTATTTTTTCTCTAATCTTTTTTTCTATTTACCCCCCTTTAAGGTTGAATAGTGATTTAAATTTGTACCTCTTCTAATACTTCTTAAGCTTCATCATACAATCTCTTCACACTGAACCTTTTTTAAGTTGGTCTCATTGCTACTACAAGCTACAGTTTATAATTCATTTTGATTGGTTTTCTTGTAGTGCTTTACAAATGTAAAGAAAAACAATGTGAGGTGCATTAACAGGCTTTAGTATTTCAAAAATTTAAATGCCAATTTTGCTTCAATTCTTTTTGAAAACTGCAAATATAAGTTGATTGCATTTATATATTCAATTGGCATTTAATTTCTTTTAACATTAGCTTAAAAAAAAAAGTGTTATCAGAACAAAACCAGCGATTTTCTTTCTATATAACTGCCTGAACACATCTGAAAACAGAGTAAGAGAAATTTGAGTGTCAATGACTTTTTGAGATACAATGCATAAATCATTTAAAAAAAATAAAATTAACTAAAGATCAACTTAAATCTTTTCAGGTTGTTGTTATTTTTCTTGCCTAATGTCTTTATTTGGCCTCAGGAAACTGTGGTTGTGTTTAGGAGCTGCTGTCTGTCTCACATGGCAAGGTCACATGGGAAGACATTTTGGCAGTATCAGCCACCACAGCTTGCCAGTGCTTCTCTCTCAGCCGCTGCTGCTCGGTGCCAAACTGAGGGATGAAGCATGTTATCTGTAACTAATGCAGTCCATCTCTGTTGTGGGATTATCTGACATCTCTTACCAAACTCTCCACTGCTCCCTGTCAATGGTCTGGGAGAAATGTTTCTGATGTAGCAAAAAGTAGAACGACAAGAGGCGTTCCGGGGCAGCCAGTAAACCTCTTTGATATTTTAATCAGCCCAGTCGGGTATTGCTTAGCAAGACATGCAGTTTCTTCCGATAAATTAAGAGGTGTTACAATCTGCAGGCTTAGCTTGGTAGTATTTATGATCAAACTTCTCTTTGATCATAAATACTAAATGGTTTACAGCAAGAGTTTTATAAAATAGAAACTTAACAAAGTTATGAATCAGTAGCATATTTCTTCCCACAAAAAAAAAAATATATAATGTAGCTCTGGTAATGTTGCATGGATTTTCATTATAGGCAACAGAATCCAAGGCTGATTCTGAAACATTTTTATTCGGCGTGTAAGACATGATGAAGAAGAATACAATGCAGAACCAAAGCTCTGTCTTGCTGCTCTCCTTCTAACTCAAAGATCTGACCCCAGGAAGCTGTCGTCAATGATAAAGCTTAAGCAAATCCCGAAAAATGCCATTATTATCTCCAGACTTAAAGCAGGAAAAAAATGTTTTCATATTTGGAAGAAATCTTTTCATATTTTCTTGCTTGTTCAATACTCATAACGTGTGTATCCTGTTAAGCTTGTCATATGAAAAGTCCAGTACCATATGCATACCAATTGCATAATTGTTATACTTGGTGGCATACTAATATCATAATTTCTGGATGCATCTTTTACATCTTAAGTTTATACTTCTGCCTACCCTTTCTAATCTTTTCTTATATTTTCTGTATCATTTCCACAAATATCAGTGCTGATCAAAAATGAATTAACGAATCAAGGAAATCAAATCAACTTGTTTTACTGGATGGAATGCAATGCTTGTTAGACCTCGGCATGCTCAGGGAATATGTATTAGTGTAATGAGGAAGAGTATTGCTTAAAGTAATAAAATCCTGGAGCCTGATCTTCAAAGAATCCACTAAATTGCCTGGGCAAAATAAAAAAAGAAAAAACGAGTGTGAAATAATTAGACATGTGTGTAATGAAAAATGAAAAAAAAATGTGTGTGTAACTGATAAGATGTGCAGTCCTGTTCGGTCCACCCCATTTAAAAGATCTAAAAGCACCTTCTGTAAAGAAATTCTGTATGGGTGCTAACTAGTTTATTTGCATATCATTCATGTATAAATCATATTTTTTTCTTGCCTGGGGATTTTGCATATGACATTTATTGCACATATATGAAGATATAGTCTTCATATGAAAACAAGTTTGTACATGTTTTACTATACTTAAACCTTTTAAAGATTAGGCCCCTAGTCCCTTAAGGTGCATGCAACTATGCAAATCTTGTTATGATCCCAATTACAAAGGTCGGACTAACAGTTAGATTGTCACTTAGCTGAAACTGTTCCATTATGCTGTGGTAAGGGCTTTAAGTTTTGACATTTTTTGCATGTTATTGAAAATGTTATTTCACTTTTATTGGAAGAGTGTTTATCTAAAGATTGATTATTTTTGCTTTTTCCAAGTTTTTTTTGGTTGAAAGAAAAAGTCATAAAGAGTCTTGATAAAGAAAAGTTTTGAGGTAAAGGCTTACGGCTAATGAGAGAAGCCGCACAGACACACAAAGTCCAGAAATACAACAAGACAGCCAGATGGGGGAGGTGTTGTAGTTTAGGTTGCTATTAGAAAGGATGAGCTAGAATGGAACATGTTGTGTACAAGATCGACTTAAATCAACGTACCAAACTCCAACACCCCATCTCATTAAATCTAAGCTTCAGTGAGAACCTTTTGCCCCTGTGTGGATGTACAGAGAGGTAAAACAGCTAATGTCTTTTTGCTGAATTCTGGAGACTGTCGCTGTTGCAACAAAAAAAATTAAATGACAAATTGTACGAAGTTAAAGTGTTACTAAATAGCAAAGATAGCAAATGAAAAGACAGATGGGTAATATTTAGCAGATGTTAAAGGATTGAGCCTGATTTATTATTATAGGTTTTGTTTTTTTGTAAAAGGAGTAAAAACTGTAGATAAGTAAGATGTTTTGCTTTTGCTTGTTATTTGTACATTTTATGCGTTTAGGTCGTTAAGAATCACATTAATTTCTTAAAGATTTATGTAAAAGATTTATCAACATTTTAGATTGATTAAAATCTGTTTGTTCGCATTAAAACTCATCCTTCAAAGTACAGCTTGCCTAATTAATAATCGTACTCAGTGCACACATTGATCGCAGTATACAGATCAAACAAAGACACCTGCCAAATTATATTTTTTTTGTTTGTTTGTTTTCAAAACAAAGATATTACTTCCGTTCTTCTTCTATTTTGACAGAGTGTAGCATGTGAGTTTTACAATGCATCCATGTTGGTATTTGTCCTGTCCTGTAACTTTTAGATGTTTCCTTGTTTGAACTCACTTAAATGAACTGAGCAACCCATCATCAAGTGTCTGCACAAGATAATGACCTTCTGTAGATGTAGTTCAGCCATTTCATTCAGGACTGTAGAGCAGGAATGCATCTATAGGTTGCAGGGGGGTGGCTTTCATGGGCTGGAGTGGGAGACTGAGACTAACTGGATTCAGGGTACCTGGCAACCATTGTTGGTGTTTTTGATGCAGAATTTTGCTGAATAAATTCTCCATTTTTCCTACTTGACCTAATGATCCCTGTAGATCTTTGGATGTAAAATCCATTCTACCTTTAGCAATTGTTTCCCATGTATAGCTCAGAGGGTTTACTACAATCCTACTGAGCAATAAGAAACATATTTGTATAATAAGGTTGGTAAAATTTTAAATGAAATGCTTCAAAAAAAAAGGCTTCCTTTTGACAGTCAGCAGAAAAAAATTCAATTATTATTTTTTGATAATGTTGAATTTCAATAAAACAGAAAACCCGGAAGTTACACATTGTTCAGGGTGATAGAATACACCTAAAGCAAGTGAATCTTACTTTGTTTTGATTTACCATATGATAGCTGCCCTATTTATTACATCATAGAAAGCGGAAAAAACACCATATGGTTGAGTTATGCATCAGCAAAAACAAACTGCACATCATTGTGTGAAAAACTGAGTTTTCAAACGTAGCATATATTTGTCACAGAGTGGTGCCCTGGGGATAGTCAATGTCATATTTCTGCAGAAAAGCTGTGGTGGAAGAGCCAACAACCTGTTTCATGAACATAAATTCCTCAATCGCTTAATCCTTAATAATTTTCAGTGTGTCAATATAAGATGTAGTTAAACATGCTCAACTTTTAAAGAACAATCTACAAAAGTCTCTGCACTAAAAATGATGGTGTCCTAAATGTGCTTGTTGTTTATTGCATCACTTTAGAGACATATGAGGAATGTTCAGATCATATTTGGTATATTAACATTTTAGCACAATAAAAAATGTATTTTCTACCTTTAATAATATGTAACACTAAAAAGTTTTAAACATTCCTTAACTTTCTGCAGATTTTGCCATAACACATCTAAGCAGAATCTCTGTTCTTGTTCTGTCATGATCCGGGGTTTTCTGTTTTCTTTTGTGGGTTTTTTTCCTGTGTGCCTTATCCCTCTTTCACCATGAGATGGCACCAGGTCCTGGATGGAGTGCGGTGTGGGTCCAGTGGCACAGCTGTGTCCCGTTAAGCCTCATCAGTCGGTGTATAAGAGGAGTGACCTGCCAGTCCCTCAGGGCCGTGTGCTTGCCAGAAATTGGGGATCCTTTGGAAATCCTGGACTCACATAAGACCCTGGCCGTCTTCCTGTTCTCAGAGCCCTCCTCGTGACGCTGTGTAATTTACCCACTAGTTGCCCGAGCTCTTAGATCCATCTCTCTGTTGTTCTCAAGTATCTCCTGGTTCCCACGACTGGCAGCTAAATCACTCCTCTGTGTCTCCGTCGAACCTGAGCCGACCTGTCTGTTCCCCGCCGCAAAAACCTGTAGCAGAAATAAACTGAAAACCTGGAATTACACTTGTTTGCAGATTCTTGGAGGCTTGGGTAGCTCCTTTAAAGCCTCTTAATAACCTTTACATTTGATAGTTGGTTGGTACTTAGTTTCATTCTTCCTCATTCATTACTGATTAATCACTATCCCTAACTCTTAGAGCTCTACCTACAAGTGATGTAGGATTTTCCAACTTTACCTGTTTAAATTGGCTTCGAAGTGTGTAAAAACATATCAATTGTGAATGCACATTAGCTTAGATCAACTGAGATTTTAGCACACACTGAACACATTGACTATAGGGCACTTAGGCAGCACATAGTGATGTTTAAAAGTAGAGCTGAACACATTGACTGGGAGGTGATGGTCAACCTCCTTACTTTTACCCTTCGTTCTAAAAAAAAACAAGATCCAGAAAATCCAGATCACTGTCCGATACCCACCACAAAACCTTTTTTACAAATCATCTAGATGCCATTTAAATGAGGCTGCTATCCCACATAGTTATGAAAATAGAAACTTTAAAAGCTCCTCTACACCAGAGACTTATTTATGGAATAAAAACATCCATAAACCCTGATATTTATCACCACATTTAGACATCCATCTTCTCCTGATTACTCTGTCAGGGTCGCATTGGGGCAGATTATGGGCAAAAGGTTGGTTACACCCTGGACAGGTTGCCAGTCTTTTACAGAAAGAGGATGTCACACTTTTGGCAAATCTCAGGATTTGAAACAGGGATCTGTAGACCTTCAACTTCTGATTTGCTGTTATTCATTCATGAAAAAAATCTTCAGATCTTCAGTTGGTCACTCTCCCAGCTGAGCTATTTCACAATTACATGTAGAAATCTATATATGAATCAATATTGACACTATGTGCATAGTATAACTTTCAAAATTCCTTGGACAAAAGGTAATGCCACCTGTTCTCTCTTTTAATAAATTAAGCTCAGGGAACTAAAAGGATCAGCACAAACAAACGCTGTCCAAATGATGCTATTCAAGTTGTTTTTATCACTAATCTTAATTCATATCTCACTACATAGCAGTGTTGGTGTAAAACCTAAATGACCCAGTAAACTGTGGTTTATATCCTTCATCACAGCTCTTTATTCACCATAAAAAAGTTATGTACCCTCATTATGCCAGATAAAGCCTAAGTTATCCTGTTGTTACTTCTTAACATAGAAACAGAAATAGTCATCCATTTCTTACATAACCTTTGGGAATTACTATGATAAATTCCTGACAAACCTAATTCAATTTATTTCATGCTCTTATAATAATTCTAAGTCTTATAAATTACAAACTTAACCTCACCTTTGTCCTTCATCTGTAGAGAAATGCTTGTCACATAAAAAAATGATTAAAGAAGTAAAACCTTTAAGAACACATGTGCCTTTTTAACACCTAAAAATTGAATCCAAGACACGTTCAGTTTTCCTTAATTGGATGACGAAAAATGAAGGACCCAAATGTCTTTCAAAAAGACGTTGGTCTTTTTAAATCATGCGTTTTCCTGGGTTTTAGGAATGAAGATGGGTATTTTAGAGGATTGTGTTATCATTACAGAACAAGATGAACAGGGATGAGCTTGAGTTTAATCTTTGCTCCTTTAATAGGCTGAGGGCATCAAATGTTTCAGAGATCTCTTTAAAGAGCTTTGTCCAGGGTGCCGAATAGGTGGGTAGTTGGTTGTAGTGGCACGTAGTAATTTGCGGAGGGTTTCTAAAGATACTATCATGGGAGATTTTCTCAACCTGAGTAATTACAAGTGGATTGCAGGAAACGGGAAGTGAATGTTAAACAGCTTCCAAACCCTTTTTTTTCTAAACAAATTAAATTGTTGTCCTGGAAAACTTATTAGTTTCTATCAAGAAATACATTTAGTAAACAGTCTGTCAATAAATATAAATGATGTACTTATGCTCAGTACTTTTTTAATAACAATCTGTGTCATTTATTATTATGACTAAACCCAAACGGAAACATTTGCTGTTTGTTCTTTTTCAAACTCAGTAATATTTGATGTGTAATTCAATAAACTTTAGGTATTGGTCCACAGGGGAAGGTTCAGCGTATCACAGAATTTCCTCATATTTTTACAAGCCCATCTTCATGTTTGCTTTCATGTTATTTTCTTTCTCCCTCTCTTCTTTATGGATCCCCACAGATCTACAATCTTTATAGAATGAAGTGGGCTTTTCCGACTGTATCCCACATGCATATAGATCCCAGTCAGGGCCATTATTCCAAGCATGTATTGTGCCCTGTGGGAAATGGCAATGTTGCCAAATTGATGGATGGAAAAAAATAAAGGAAGATAAAAAAAAAACATTCCATAGAGAGGGGTTAACATGCTGTGTGGAAGCACCAAAGCTGCGAGGTACAGTCTAGGAAGTCAATATTAATTAAAAACTTTCTGTCAAGTCAGTGGACTTTGCTTTTAGCGTGGAGAGGGCGGCTCACAAGCAGAGAAAGGTTACGTATTCAGGAAAGGATGATATGAGGACATCATCAGATTTGGTGGTTTTATCTGATAGACTGATTTAGAATTCAGATAATAATCATCCTCTAATCAATTATAAAATCATCTTCTTTCTAATAAAAACATTATTAAAATGCAAATACTGTCATTATTCACTTTTGCCAAAAGATCTTGTATATCTAAATGAAAAAATAAACATAATCACCTTTTGCAAAGTTTTCCAAAGCAGATAGATAATTTGATACAGACACTGTTTGATGAGATCCGTCCTCTCATCTAGACGGGATGTATCCTGCACCCAATAAATTTATAAATTAAGAACTTAACTTTGGTTAGGGAGCAGGATTGCTGCTCAACTGTATTTCTAATTATAGTCTATCTACACCCAGTTAACCCAGCCCTCATGGACCCTTACATTTTTTTAGCCCCAACCTCCCTTACAGCAACTTGACCTCACCTCATCCCATCAATCTCATTCTTTTCCATTACTCCTAATGTTAGTCTTTATTTTTATACATACCTTTTCATTCTGAGTTTAAAAAGGGGATCCTAATTTGGGCTCAGGAGATTTCTATTTCCTGAAGAACGCACCTCACCAATACCCTTGATTCCTTTTCTCAATCAACTTTGTAAGAGCCAAGTTCTTTGATATTAGCAAAAAAGTTCCAAACTAAAAATTGATACATTTTTTGTTAAAAATATAATTTCATTTAACCCTGCAATTTAAAAAAAAAAAACCTAATTATAGAAATGCAAATTAGTTAATGCATAGCTTCAGTTTTTGGGCTTCCTGCATGCTTTAACTCCATATATACATTTGTTTGTTTCATTTTTTTGCACATAAGAAGGAAGATGAAACAGACATGCTGGAAGTTTACCATGTCAATATCCTTTCATTTTTTTATTTAACATCATAAGCTGAGAAATATCATCTGGTCTTGTTGCAGTTTCAATATTGTTGCTGTACTGTTTTCCAAGTGGTACAGAAGGAAATAAAGAGGCTGAAGTTCCACTACACATCTTTATTAGCACGTTCCTCGCTAATGAATGTCTGGTTAACTGTTTTTAAATGCAACAAAGTCCGTCATTATATATTTAAAAAATGTATGAATATGATAATTACTTATTGAAAAAAACAAACTAAACTACCTTTTATTTAAGAATTATCTTTGAAGAAAACTAATTTCTCCTTTTCGTTAAAAAAATATTGGATTCTTAGATTAAGAGTAGAAACACCAATGTGATGAAAAAGACGACAGGACAAGTCGCCAAACATAGAGCTCAAACATGAAGTCACAGTGAGGCCTCCAAAGGGATATAAGATGTGGTTTGTTAGCATAAAGTTGTAGCCAAAGGTGCTACAACAGTTTTTATTTTTGTGTCCTCTGTCAGTAGAAAGATTTGATGAACATCCTGAACAATAACCACTGTCTCCGTGTCATGTTAAACCATGATTATTCAGCTGCTAGTGATATTTCCAATATGCTTGAAACAAATAAAGAAAAGTTTTTGCTGCTTTTTGATACCATGAATGTAGCTTCAGTTCCATCAACCACATATGTAAATTCAGCTTGATGTGATTCATTAGAGCCAAGCCTGTTGCAGGGAAACTTACCATAGATTATGTTAAGAACGGTGAGAGTTGCTCCACCAAACTGTGGCAGGTTCTTTTCACAAAGATAACTCACTCTCTCAAGTATGCAGTTATGCAATGGCTTGAATTGACTGCTGTATAATAAATCTCAGGCTAATTAAACTTATTTAATGTAGTGTCTTGGCAATGTTTAATCATAACACACAAAGAATCACAGAAAAATAGTTTGATTAAATCATGAATGTCCATAATCAGTTTAAATCAAAATAGCATCATTGGCACATTATGGATGATTAACATTGGGAGACCAGATTCTCAGAGACACTAGTAAAAAAATTGAATTTAATCAGTAAATGTCTGGAGGAAATGAGTTTGAAAAGTTCAGTGTATCTGAAGGAGCATGTGTTTTATACGGAATATACAAAAACAAAAAGCAATTTACATTTCTTAAATCTGAGGCAGCCTAGTTTATCTGGTGATCAAATTGTTTTAGTTTAAATTGTGTAGGAAGGCACACTAGAGTTTTATCTTTAAATGGCATTGTATTCTCCTACGCCAGGACTCTCCAAAGCCAGTCCCTGAGAACCGCTGTCCCGCTGCTTGTAGATGCATCGCTGCTCCAACAGAGCATAATCAAATGATAAGCTTATTACCATTTGCCAAACCTGATGGCATGCTGAGGAGATATTTCAATTATTTGATTCTACTTAGTTTAAGCAGTGATGTATCTAGAATGCAGGGCAGTAGCTCTAAATGCTGGACTTGGATAACTGCATCCTAACCTATTTAAACCAAAAATACTTGAATGACCCAAAAAATCTCTCTGTTGTAAAAGAAAAAATACCAGAACATGTATCAGAGTTCCCTAAAGGTTTTTGAACATGTGCAACTCTTCCCTTGTGAGGCTGTGATTATTATTCATGACAGACGTATCATACTAGATCCCATAATATAGTGTGTGGGGATGTGGTGGCAGTGCAACCATGAAGAAAGGCTTTTGTCCACTTATTTGGCTTTGTTGTTAAATAATTATAAACAACACTAGGCTACAACCCATTACAATAGTAAGCCAGCTAAGATCACGAGGTAACTGACTATATCTTGATATTATCTGATAAACATTCACAATGGTGTGGCAGGAACTTTGAGGAAGCATGGTACTAATCAATCTAGGAAATACAGTACATAATTTTAGGGTGTGGCAAATACAGAAAAATTATTTAGAAGCTACAAGAGTAGTTAAACACTGAATGAGGATTTCCAAGTCAGACTGTTTAATGTGAAGATACCTTCATGATTGACAGACAACCGAATCCACTTTAGATTTCTTGTAAATTCTTCTTATCCTACTTCCAAACATGATGAATTCTTGTTCTTTGAGGCACGCACAAAATAGTCATTTGGTTAATTACCTGAGTGAGATTATTCAAATACATGTAAGTGATGACTTACATGTATTTGTAGCTGCCGGTGAGTAATCTGTCAAGTTTTTAAACTTAAACTTAAAAAGCTGGACAAGATCTTATTTTGTATTTGCCTAATGACAGAATGATGTTAAATCAAGGCTCCCAACCCTCCTACACCCCCAAGGCAGCTGCCTGTTGATTTCGAACAGTCCTCTACTAGTAGTGGTGCTATACCACCACCAGATAAGGTCCTCCGTCACTCACATCAACCCCTGAGACATTGTGACATTTGCTGGGATGAACAGTGTAGCAGCTGCTTACCTGACCTTTCACAAGCGCTCCTTCAACACAGTATCAGATAGAATGCAGAGTTGCCATCGGCTGCGTTTCTGCCCTGACCGCAATTTAGAACTCAATTCAAACTACTGAATGAAGGATGTGATGATGCTGTAGGTCTAAGAAATGTGTCTCTGAAGGTGCTATGCACACAGTCATAGTCCACCAGGAGGACTGAGTGAATGCTGGAAAGGAATGAACATTTTGTACTAACTCTGCAGCATTATAATCTTTATATCAAGGCAGATTTAAATGTTCCTGTTAAATAATAAGAGAGAAGAAATGATCAAATATGAGCTCCAGGAGATAATCACAAACCTTTAAAATGTCTCATAACCCATGGTAAGAATGCTCTTGCCAACACTGCCACCTGGTGCATAGTAAAGTAGTTGCATCTATTTTCCATACAAATCCATTTCTCAGTGGCAGAGCTAAAGAAAAGAGATATTGCTTTTTTTTCCACAGTAACATGTTTGAAAATAATTGCAGGCATCAGATGACAGAAGAAACAAACTGGGTTTACTCCAAATTTAAAGAATTATGCACTGTTTTAGTGCCCCATTGCTTTCCATTATGTAGTTGACAGACATTGAATGCTGATGTCATTATTAAGATGCAATGCCTACCAACACTGTGCAGGGATTCCAGCCTTCATCTTGCTACAGTCCACACATACATACTCACATCCTGAAGTAATTGCCTGGTCTGCATTTCATACCGCAAACCATTGGTCTTTACAGATGCTTGGGCTTCTTTACTCTTAAAAATACATTCCTATATGTTCTGTCTTTGTTCTCCCCCCTCTGAATCCCAATAGCCATGACCTCATTGTCCTTCCATTTCAAGATTTTCCTTTTTATTTCCAATGATGCTCGTTATCGCGCACGCCAGCTGATTGAAACTGTTGCTGTTAATCATCAGATTTCATCCAATCATCACTTCGACACTCAAGCAATCTGAAAATTCAGATTGTCATGTCATTGCAAATTTCTGATTGTGCTATCTATATGCAAATGATGTATGAAATAGAACAACGGCTCAGTACCATAGCAGGCTTTTGTTGGAGAATCTGTTCTTACTAGCAAACACATGTAGCAAGGCTTCTTATGTAGAAACACCTAAAAAAAATATTTTTGGATTCTATTATCTGCACCCTTCTTTAAGTAACACATATAGGAAATAAAAAAGATATGATATAATTTATTAAAAAATATATTTTATATCACAGAAAAATAATTACTAAATTGTTAAGACTAGGCAAGAAAGGGAAAGTTAGAAAATAAAGTTAACAAAAACAACTTAAATCCATAGTGTTGAAATGTTTTCTTAAAGAATCAATCAGTTTGAACAAAAAAGATTTAAAATTCATCTGCAGCAGCAAAACATGTCAATAGCAATTTAGATTTTTTTGCCTATGCAATCATACTTGTTACAGTTTGTAAAGTCTGTGTCAAACAGTTGTTGTTGGTTGGAGAGAGGTCCTTCTTTTTCTTTAGCAAAGATTTTATATTGCTTATATCTAATAATCGCCTTTATAACTTTTCAATATTAAATATGTTGTCATTATTATTAGCTAACATAACTATTGTTTTTCACAAGCACATTTTTTTGGTGTGGCAAGAGCTCTGGGTAAAATAATATGGCTAATACTTAGAAGCAATATATTTTATGGCAGGAAACAAAACATAGTTTATTGATATCTTAAGTCAGAGTTATAAGTTATTAATGTTTTAAATTTCTTTTTTGTAAATCTTTATTTTTTATGTTTTTTTTTATTTCCATGTTAATATCTTGATGTTTTAAGTTATTAAAAATGGCTTCATAACAGTTTGAATTCAGCTCATATAGATTTGATTTAGAACTGGATTTGTTCCTTTGTTCTTTGTACTTTCTGTATAATAAAACTATAGATCGATCAGTGCTTTTGAAGATCAGTAGATGGATCTGTATAAAATATTTCCCATGTGTTTCTCCCATTTTGTATGGCATTAAGTACCTACACTTGTTTTTTTTTTCCACTTAAAGCAATGGTTTCCATCTGACTCTCAACTGGCAACCTGAACCCGCTGTGCTGAATAATAATCATCTTATTGATAAGGATTTTTTTTTAAGATGACATTAAAGTTGCTAATATCTGGATTCTGCCAGGACAATGTTGCTCCCAAAATGTTTTTGTAAATTGTTGAGATGAGAGTGTCTGGTTTTAAAGTCTAATTGTCATCTTTACTTTTATCAGATAAATGTTCTGTTGATTTCTTGAAGCCACGAATGTCAGCTTATATTGGAGCAGTTTGCAAGCAAGTTTGAATAAACTGGGAAGAGAGTTAGATTTTTAAGTATATTCTTCTCTACTAGTAAAAGATGAATTAATTTTTCCTCCCCAGTCTGGTCAATTTTGCTTCAAGCAAAAGAGAAACCAGGTGTCTTGTTTGCAGTTGGTGGCATAATGGATTGAGAGGTGGATTGACACACTGGAACTTCATATACAGGAAAAAAGGTCGTCTGTTGTGGTAAAGAAAAAAAATTAAGCCACAAAGCAAAGGTTTAAATTTAGTATTTGTTGCATTTTTACACTATAAGTATGAGATACACCATCATTCATGACTGAAAGAATGAGCTCTGGATAGAAGCAGGTGAAACTAGTTAATCTATATGGTGTCTAAGGAGATGAGGAGCTTCGTCACCTTGGGATAGCTGAGAATAGAGGCACAGTTCATCCACATCAAATGAGGTCAGTTATGCATTATCAACCCTTCTGGATGCACCCAGGATGACTCCTGATCAGAGACTTTTATTCCAGGCATCTCAAAATAGGATGACACCGGTGGAAAAACTCAAAACATGAACTACTAAACATTGCTTATGGACTGCTGGGCATTTCTAGGGCAAGGTTTATTCATGGATCAGTGCTTCTATGTGTGTCTGCCTCTGTCTTCTCAAACCGCCAGTGCTGTGAGTAGCAGCAGAAGGATGTTCACACTGAGCCAGGTTCTGCTGGAGAGTTCTTCCTGTCAAAAGGGAATTTGCTTCTCCCCTGTTCTCCACATGTGTGATAGGAAGGAGGGATTGCTGCAAAGTCAACAACATAGTACAAGTTACTATACACCTTCATTATAGAGTGTGTATGTGTATGATTTAAAAATTGTATTTAAATAAATAAAATTATTGGTGGTACTTAAATAAATAAAATTATTGGTGGTATTTAAATAAATAATTTTTTTAATGTTCCTTCCTTCCTTCCTTCCTTCCTTCCTTCCTTCCTTCCTTCCTTTCTTCCTTCCGTCCTTCCTTCCCTTATTCACTTCTATGGTAAAGTTTTGTAAATAAAAGCCTGAAAAAAGCTCTGGTTCAGTGTCAAC
>JAUZNJ010017274.1:0-17401 GCA_034780135.1 Jordanella pulchra
ATCTAGGTGTTACTTTGTTGTATGTCTCGTACCATATAAGTTGGTTGTGCTGTTCTTTTTGCATCTCTTTACAGGTGCTGAAGCAGACTGAAGTTGTCTCCCTGTTATCTCCTGTCTCTTTCATCTTTTCTCCTTTTTTTTCTGCTCTATCTTTCCTGCTCTACTTTCATTGTGGTGTTTATATAATATTTAAATCACCCTGTATAATTATAATATAATTAACATAAAGCAGTTTATATGCATAAAACAAGCGGAACACTATGGCGATAGCCCTACTGCTCCACCTGTGAAAGCAAAATCTGTTGAGCTCTATTTGGCACCAAGACAATTATTCTTATTGCCACAAAAAAAAAAAAAAAGAATGTCATGTGACACTATCTTGGACTGGGGGAGGTTTGCAGAACCATAATCCTCCTGACCTAATGGTTAGGTACCAGAAAGCTAGTAGCAAAAAAGTTTGAATATTTAAATAGACCTGCTCTGGGTTTCTCTGCTGAGAGAATGTTTTTCCTATATGGTGCATCTTGACCTCCAGGAGTTAAATGGTGGATTTTCAAGTGTGAATCTAATGCAGGAGCTGGACATCGACTTTAAGCCATCATGTATCAAGCTGCTCACATGAAAGATGAGTCCAGCTGTCGTCTTCTGGAGGATTGAGTGGCTGCAGGACTGACACAGGATCAGATCTGAGTATTAAGCATAAACCGAAATACACACATCAATCTCACACCGATGGCATTAATCAACATGTGTCCTCTTTGAGCAAAAGGAGACCCTGAGCTAAAACCCTATCCCAAAGGTATTACCTTCTGTGGGGAAGCTTTCAGTGCAACCTTCCCTTTGGTGTGCCTCATTGGATATTCCTTTTCAGAAAAGCTTTAGCTACAGGAGAAGGGAATGACTTGTCAAATGGAAATATGGTCACCCTCAGGACATCTTTAGAGAGATTGATTGTTTTCATTTAAGGGATTAGCTTGACCTTCAGATGAAATATTTTCAGAGCTTGGTCTTCACAAATCTCAGTTGTTCAATAGAAAACCTACAGCCAATAATCTAAAAATAGGTGGGTGTTGGTTTGACCTGGGCTTTAGCAGCATGGTTCGATTTTGACGCCAACTCTGCACGAGCTTCCTCCTAAAGTCTGGTTAAGTTAGAGTCTCCCAGCTTCTTTAATCTGGGCCATTTTAGAATCCCTTGAACATTCTTGGTCTGACCCCTTGTCAAGTCACAATGAGAAAGCTTACCAAAGGACAACAGGATCAAAATGCTAGACAAACCCCTCTACTGCACTGAGGTGGTAGAGGATGACCAGATCTATAATTACAAATGTGGGACAACTAGGATGCTGATGAGGGACAATGTGAGACAAATGCAGCTTTTTCAGCTGTACGTTTCTTTTTATGACTCACTTGTACAGTGTTGCTTAACAGCGCGCTCCCCTCGTACATAAAATAAAAAAAACTTTGCCAAAGTTCACAAGAAACCCTCTGAGAATCACCTTTCTCACCAAGTTATAAACCACTCTTCAGTTTTGGTAATCAATGCATTTTATTTTCTTTAAATGTAATTTCCATCCTCTTTGTATGAAAATCATTTACCTGTTCAGTTTTACCAGCAGCTTGGTCATGGTGCATCTCTGTGGCAGTGCCTGCAGCTCTGCTGTCTTCAAATTTAGAAAAAATGCCTGTGAATATTCATTTTAGTACTTTTTTTCTTATTTGACCTGGTCAAACCAAGGACATGGCTTTGATTTGTGGGACAGAAGTGAGAAATGCAGGATTGTCCCACAAACATTGGGACATCTAGTCACCCTAGGTGAAAGAAGATAAACTGAGAGAAAAAAAAAAACAGCCAGAAGGGAGAGGGATGTCTGCTTTCCCCTCCTGGACCTGCTACCCCCATGATCTTATCTGTGGGGAGAAAATCAGATGACGGGTGGATGGCTCTGCCTTTATCATACTGTTTATCCAAAATGGCCAGATTATCCCGAGCTATTTTCCATTTTGACACTGCTATAAGATGAGGCTGCTGGAGGAGCTCAACTCTAATTTTCCTGATGGGGCCGCCTGTGGAGCTGACTGTTATCTTTAACCCTCCTTGAACCCCAGTCGGCCTCGGCAGTTGGCCACTCACACTGAGCCTGGTTCTACTGGAGGTTTATTTCTGTTAAAAAGCTGTTTTCCTCTCCACTGTCGCTGCATGCATGCCTGGTTTGAGGGATTGCTATAGATTCAATGATAAAATGCAAGCAAATACTGTCACTGCAAGCTCATTCAGGTGGAGCATGTCCTGCAAGTCAATGACTCCATGCAGTCAGCTGGTTTTCCATAGATAGTAAACGTTGAAATAATCAGTTCGATCTGGTTGAATTATCTCTGTAAAGAACCTTCAGATGTGTTGTGAATTGGCACAATATAAATAAACTAAATTTAACTGGATGGATGGATGGATGATGGATGATGGACGGACGGACGGACGGACGGTGGATGGATGGATGGATGGATGGATGGATGGATGGATGGATGGATGGATGGACGGACGGACGGACGGACGGTGGATGGATGGATGGATGGATGGATGGATGGATGGATGGACGGACGGACGGACGGACGGACGGACGGACAGTGGATGGATGGATGGATGGATGGATGGATGGATGGATGGATGGATGGATGGACGGACGGACGGACGGACGGACAGTGGATGGATGGATGGATGGATGGACGGACGGACGGACGGACGGACGGACGGACGGACGGACGGACGGATGGATGATCATATTTGATCAGATATTTTAAAATGTCTGAATTTTAAACCTTTAAGGCCCAAAAAAGATCTGTGACAATAATAATATAGAATAAAACTTAGTATTAATATTGTAATAATTGAGAACAAAATCCAAAAAGAAAAAAAAAACATTAGTCATCTTCCACTTTTATGAAACTCTTAAAATGTTTTCTATGCTCAATCAGAGGTCTGCTGTTCATTTTTCCTTCTTCCAGACAGCCCTAATGTTTATGGATTGGTCATCATTGATTTTTTCTACATCCCCATCTTTCTCCCACAGAGAGCTTTCTGGTATCAGTGTTTGTTAACAATAAATGCAGCTGTAACTGATAGAACATGCTGCCTGTTTTTTCTTTAGACTATCATAAATGAACACACCTCAGACACCGACAACACCTGAGAGTCACTTTACATGTCTCAATCCTTTTGAAAACTGGGTAGGAGTTTTCTTCTGCAGACAGAAAGGCTACTTTAAACATAACTTCAGTCTCACTTTTCATAACTGCTACTAAAATCCTTTGGCCTATCAGAAAAATGATTCAAACCTGCTTGCCTAGAAAAATATTTTGTTTCTGAAATTTTTAACTTGGAACTAGGTATGAAAAACAGCTTTAGCATTCTATGGCTACGTCACACCCAATCCCTATATGAGTCATGATGAGATTAGCCTCCTCAGGGTGATGGAACCACTAGGCTGCTCCTGCCACCATAAAACCCAATGATCTTCCTGCTGTGAGGCAACAATGCTAACAGGTGCTACGTCCTGTAGCTTAGCATGAAATGGTTTTCACTGCAGGGTTTGCTGCTGAAGAGTCAGCCATATCATGCAGATGTAATGAAATATCGAAGGTTTCTCTGATTGTTTACTTCTGCACGTGCTGCTGCAGAGTGAACCCCGACCTTTTTCATGTCTGCATTCACCCCTTGGCTGCAGTTCAGGATGCAGAGATAAAGATTGGGAGGAGTTTCTATGAGGAGCTGGAGAGGGGTTAAATAATTAATCTCAGAGAAAGAAGGAAGAAAAACCATGGAGAGAAGAGCAAATAATAAATAAAATGTAGTCAGTCTGAAGCAGTTCAGGACTGAGAAAAAAATGCAGCTAAATATGATTCTTAGCAAATATTTAATCTAAAAGCAGTTCGACATAAAGTTACTGTGTTGGTGCAGCAATACCTAAAGCTGTAAATATCTGAGATTTATAGGACTTGTACAAGTAGGAGCCATCACCTAAAAGCAAGAGGTTTATGCTCATGATTAAATAATTAGTAGTGTTCATTATATTAATATGAACGATAAACTATTCAAATATCTTATATGATTGTAGATTCAACCAGACATTCAAAGTAAATAATACATATGGGATATCTTTGGAGTAGAAAGTAGACAGAAGAAGATTGTGTACAATGCTCTATCAGTGGCAGGCTCAAACTAAAAGCTGAAGTTTGAAAAGAAATATCCAGCACTGAAAAAGTGGGTCTCTTTGGAAGAAAAAACACAAACCAATCTGAAGTATCATGATTTTAATTAACATTTCACCTCTTTCTCTTATGTGGACAAAATTTATTGTTAAAATTTACTTTAAACATACCCTTAACTGTTACATAAGCACATACGCTGCCTGTATCCTCCAGGCACAGTAACTGGAAGAAAATGAACCATTACAACCAGTCTGACCACAAAAACCAGTCAGTCGGGAGGAGCTGAGCATCAAAGTGCTCTGAGCCATTAACCACTCTGACATAATGGTCCCAGTGTGATAATAAATCCAAGTTAAATGAGTTGTTAAATATCACTGATGAAAGTTTCCCAGATGCTTACAGACAACTTTAATGAAAAATTAGGGCCTAAAAAACACAAATAGTTCAAATGCCAACAGATGCTGCTCCAAAGAGAAACAAATACAAGATTGGATTAGTTTCACATACAAATAAAAGAAAAATACACAATTAAATGAATAGACAGGCATCTATACAGATATCTGAGGTAAATGCTCTGTGCTATTTGACATACACGACAATCATCCATGGGAGCCAGAGGGTGGATCTCTGAGAATCACAGGGGTTCAGCTGTAGGTAGTTTACTTGGAGTTCTGTGAAGTGGCAACCAGGCACCATTATCACTAAAGGTTTACTTTTTAATGCCGATTATTTACAATTTATTCCAACAATAACCCCCCGTAATTCTCCTCAGTGTCATCAATAGTTCATTTAAAGTGGTTTCTATAGCTGCTGGTTCTTTGATATCAGATAGAATAATTATAACTTATGGAGTTCCACAAGGCGCAATCCTTGGTTCTCCTTCAATTTGTAAATGTTTCGTATTTTGGACTGCCATTGAACATGGTACATTTTCAGTTTAGGTCAAGGGAAATTAGGTATGAAGTTTGCCAAGGTACTTATTTTTACCACTCTTTGCAGGTGACCCAGTTGAATTAATTTCTGTTGATCACATTGAACCCAATTTGTAAATGGAAATGTTGTGTATTACAGAATCTCGGTTGGACAGATGATTGTGAAAGAATTCAAGCTACATCTTAGTTATATCTTCTTAATATGGTGGCATTTGGATTGTCTTTGGAAAGTCACTGAAGAAATTGACATTAAATAAAAGATTTTTGTCCTGTGGCATCTTCTCGGGGTAATTTACTAAACTTATGTTTAAATCAATTCAAGTATTATCCACATTTTAGCAACAGAATGTGAGAAAGTAAATAGCCTATTAAAAAATCAGAATAGACAAAGTATTTTTTTTATAATCTGCTTAACTGTCCCCAGTTTAATCCTAATTAGTTTAAAAATATTTCTAAAATAAAACATTTTAAATATCTTTTGGGGTGTTCTAATATTGACCAGTTAGTTATACCAAAACAGTCTAAACACTGACTGATTATCATCATACTTAATGAGTTTTATCCTTTACAATTTCAATAAATGTAATGACTTATTGTGTGTAGTGGATGCTCCTCACAGCACCACAGCATGTTAGTATTTTTCTTTATTTTACAGTTTATACATTTAAGTTAGTTATTTCATTTAGACATATATTTCTAATGGGTGCACACTTTAGTTAATATCTTTCTGAATGGTTTATTTACACGTTTTTTGTTTCAGGTGCTGCTGATTCAAACCAGCAGGAGGAAACCTGGAGAATACATTTGTTTTTTGAAAGACTGAAGTGGGAGACTTGTTTCAAGATGTTTTTAATTAGTTAACTTTGTCACTTAAATATTCATGTATTATTGTTTCTGCTAAGTAAAAGTTAATTTTGCTTTATTTGTTTCATAAGATGATTTAGTTAATTTTGGATTCGTTTGTTCTTTGTTATGTTGTGTCTTCTTCTTGTGGTAGATTTAGGTTACTCATCCTCTATTTAAGCAGCCTGTTGTTCTTTGTTGGGAGGTCAGTTTTGTTTGTGTTCAGTTAGAATTCTCTTGACCTCAGTTCAATTTGGACCAAATTTGTTATTTATCTTTGCATTAAACTGCGTTATTTTTTGCTCACTATTTTTTTGAAAGAATTAAATTGAACCTTTTTCTACTTTGAACACTTTGTCGTCGTTTGAGTCTGGTCCCTCACATTGTGAAAACTAGTAACTGATGTAAACATTAATTGATTGAAGTCATTTAAGTTTGTTTTTTCTCATTCTGTATGGCTGGTAAAGTGGATTAGTAACACATTTATTTAACCTAAGAGTAAACATCGTAATGTAAAAATGTGAAAACGCAGCAGCAGTTTTGTTTGTTTCAGCCAGCTTGGGACAGACACAGTAATTTATTGCATAGAAAGCCACATGTCAGAGGATGAGATTTCTTATCAATAAATAATAAGGCTGAGTAGAAATCTGCTGCCAACAAAGTGCTGATCTGTTTATGCTATCAGTTAGCTACTTGGATCTGGGTCAAAGTAACACCTGAAGATGTTTATTGGTAAGACAAAAGAAAATATAGCAACTGTTCCTTCAGTCAGCATAAAATGTTTATTTTAGCCATCCTGTGAATGCTGACAAAGAATAGGGATCCTGCAATTTGGAACAAATTTCTGTATTTGTCAAGAAATATTTTTGCTGTACAAGTGACTTGCAGTAAAAGCAAAAACATCCGGACCCAGTGTGTGGTGCATACAGCAAAGTCCAAATATAGCCTGGATAATAAAAGAGTGAAACTGTCAGGATGGCAGAATGATTCCTGCAGGCTCAAAGAGGAGGAGGGTGAGGAAGAGGAGGCGTGACCTCGGAGCTTTTTAAGGTGACAGCTCAGAGGAAAGCAAAGACCCTGGAGACCTCAGGGAGCTTCAAGGAGAGAAGAGCAACTTTAAGAATAAGTTTAAACTCATGTCCTCCAGGCACGAAGAAGGTTCTGATCAAAGTCTGGCAACAAACTGAATCTGAGGTGGTTAGTGGGAGCATCGCTAACGCAGCAAACTACAACAGCAGCCAACAAATAGAAAAGAAACAGGCCACAGGCAAGAGGTCATTGATTTTCCTTCAGCTGCAGTTTACATGTAACAGAAACTTACATTACAGAAGAGAACGACATCAGGATGTTTTTGTTCCTAATGAACTTATGATCAGAGAAACATCTTCCTTTGCAAAAACTAACTTTGGTCGACCAGGGGCAGAATTAAACTTAAGGCTTAGTATTTTTCATCACAGTCTAAAGAGTGAGAGAGACTTTCTGATGGCAAAGTTACAATAACTGCTGAGCACAATCATCAGTCAGCTGAACTAAGTCTGATTAATAATTAAGCTATGAGTTAGGCTAATAATTAATCTAACAGCTACCCCACTAAGGGCCCACCACTTAATTTGTACTCAAGGTATTAGTTAAAAAAACAAAGTTGAGCTTGAACAGATCAAACAGGATGAAAAACAAACAGACTTATTGACAGTAAAGCAAATAAAGCTGCACTTGAGCTTTAATTAATGTAAAACATGGGAATAACAGTCGGGAAAATACAGAACTACATTTGGCTGTTAACCTTTAGCATGTCTGTTGTTGAGTTTTTAAAACCATGTTTTGTCTTCAGATCTAAAACATAAACATATCTGTATTTTACACGGTTAGGGGGAAAAATACATCAGTGCTTTTATTTCTTAGAAGGAAATGAGGTAAAATACACAAAACCAGACCTGACTTTGGATTCTTTTAGGTCCATGTTAGTTTTAGATATATGTACTTACTATACTGTAGGGTATGTTGAGTTTAAAAGCCTATAAGCAGACCCAAACACTCAGTCAGGATGAGCCTTTGTATTTTTCACAAGGTATGTACAGGAGTTGTGTAATGCTATTATTTTAACCTCTCATATGAGAGGAGGAACCTCAGGATCATCTAAAAACCCCTCGGTTAGGTCTTCAGGGTGACTGGATCGGGATCTTTCCGTTGGAGCTCTTCTGGTTCTCCTCACGATGTTGGAGATATCAACGGATGTACGACTACTAGGATCAACTTCCAGCCTCTCAGGAATTTTATTTTTTCTGTGGAACAGTAAAAAACAGTTGCAGTAAAGTTAGACATTAGTCTAAAGATGGTTTATACTGTAAATATCAAAGCATTCCATTTCAGTGTTGTATTGCTCCAGCATTATCCAGACTCCATGGACAGCCAACGTTAATCTCTATTCCCTCTAAATCTCACACGGAGCACAATTTTAGCCTTAAAGAGCTGTTCAACTACTGGCCCGAAAAAGCAAAGATCAGTGTAGAGAAACCAAGAAATAGTCTGTTCTCCAGAAAGAGTTGTGCTCCTCCAATATAGCCAGTGCAGAGACATTGGTCGTAAACAGCAGCAGGAAAGAACCTTTATTTTCTCTCTGCCTGTTTATTAAGAGGGGAATTAAGCTTCCAGAGGACAAACGGTAATGGATCACACACATCCCGCCTTTAAACACCGAAGAAAGTCCACTTTACTGCAGCAAAATGAGATATTGAGCCAAAAGAACTGATTTTATCTGGATCCTTTTCCTGCCGATGGAGAAAAGAGTCAGTGGCCTGTTTAAAACAGTGGTAAGAAAAGCTGGACAGTTGTTGGGGTTGGAACCAGTTTCTGTTTCTCCAAACACAGGAAACTTTGAATGCTGCCTATTTGAAAACCTCCACACTGACTACTGTGCTGGAGGGTCCTGGGGGTTTCTGAATAACCTTCAATGTTCTGAACAATCCAGTTTTAATAAACCTCAATGGAAGAGTGGTGTAGACGTCTGTAAAAACTGCATTAGCAATGAATGTCTGCAGAACAGTGACTAAGACCAGGACCCATTTCCTGTGAGGTCATTTTCTCTAACTTTGGTAATGAGGATGTAATCGATTTATGATTGGACGGACAGGTTCTGTTCAGCATCTGTTGACCCAAGGAGGAAACTGAATATAGTGCCATCAGCTAACCTTAAGATAAGAAACAGACAGTGAGCTGGTCGATGTGACGACCCAAAGTTTCAGATCGAGAGCTTGATGATTAGATAGAGAATACTTCCTGATCAGAACCATTATTTGTGTTTAGAGCCTATGTACAGTCACCAACTACTTTATTTGGTAAATAAGTACTGAGTACTGGTTCAGATCCCATTTGGTGATCAGAACTACCTTAATTCTGTATGACAGTTTCAAGCAGCACACAGATGGTGGAGGTTTGTTGGCTGGACGTCCATGATGAGGACCTGCTGTTCCAGCACATCCTAAAGGTGCTCTGTTATTGACATCTGTGAATATGGTCCACATTAGAACACAGTGAACGCATCATTCTCAAGTTCAAGAAACCTGTTTGAAATAACCAGAGCTGTGTGATATAAAGTGTTATTCACCTGGAAGCAGCCATGAAAAGATGTGTCCATTGTGGTCATAAATGGATGCAAAGGGTCGGCAGAACTCTGCAGGGCTTGGTGTGTTTAAGCACTGCTCATGGTAGTAAGAAGCTTCAAGATAATGTATCCCCAACTATAATGGCACCAGCAGCAGGAGCAGTCTGAGTTGATGCCTGGTGGATCCATATTTCCATTTCTGTAAAATTCTGTCCATCTAAATTCTGACACAACGAATCAGCCCAGTCTCTGATTTCTGACACAAACACATAGTTTTCCTCTAAACAAACTTCCTTACTGAATATTTTCAAACTATTTGCTGTACGAAAGGGAAACCCAAGTATTTTCACACGTAATGTGATTGGGAGTAGCCAGTCTAGTACCAGCAGTTCTTTAGGTCACTGAAGGCCCTCCCTTCTCCATTCTGAACCTTAATATGTATTTGGAGCTAAGTTGAACATATGTACTAAATAAAGTATGTATGTTCTTCACGAGAGACAACCTGCATTAAAATGAACAAAGTAAGAAGATGGTCACAGCGTTCTGAAGAAGCACTGCAAGGTTGTTTTGAACCTATAGACTGGGATGCACTGTGTCAGCCACACTGAGAGCACATCAATGCAGTGAATGAGTGTGTGAATGCCTACAGAAACCTGTGTGTATATTTCATTGTCTCCACCAGAACAGTGACATGCTTCCCCGGTAAGAGGTCCTGGATCATCAGTAATCTGGAGAAAATACTATACAAGCAAAAAATTACCTTTGAGAAAGGAGACAGGGAATTATTGAGGAGCAACTTAAGTTCAAGATACGAGAAAGCTAGGAAGCATACTGAAAAAGGCTGGAAAGCAAGCTCAAGCAGAATAAGGATCAGACAGGTGGAGGTCTGGACAGAGTAAAGAACAGAACTTATTCTTCAAAAGGTTTACTTTAAAAACAAGCTCAGCATCCATCATCTCCTGCACTCAGTCATATGGACACCACACCCTCAACCTAAAGCTCGCTTTCACACCTAAAAAGGTTTCATGAGTTTGTTTTTAGACAAATCAGAAGATACCCCGCCTTACACCTGACTATCTTTAGAAGTTAAGTGAAGAGCCAACTACAGAAACTAAATCATTTTAAGTCACCAGGTCCAAATGGTGTCAGCACCAGAGTCTTAAATGCCTGTGCAGAGCAGCTCTGTGGGACTCTGTAACACCTTTTCAACTTTAGCCTGACCCAAGAAACAGTTCCAGTGATTTGGAAGACCTGACTTGTTCCAGTACCACAGACAACTCAGCCAACAGTATTCAATGATTATACATCTGTTGCCCCAACAACCCACATCAAAAAGGTTGTGGTTCATTATTGTGGCAGGATTAGGTCATTTATCACCATGGCAACTGATGCTTCAAAGGTATTGGCCAATGGTTTTATGTGCAGAGAATCAGAACAAAGGAATGTAGCCGCTTCATCCTGAGTCCATCACCTATGTAAGGATTTTCTTCATACATCAGAAGTAAATTGATGTGATCAGAATGGTTATTCAATATTTTTAGTTCCAAGAGTTACAGATATATAATTACAGGCATAGTGTGTACAACATTATGAACTGATTTCTTATCTATTAGTTTAAAAAATAAACCTAACCCTAGAGAACAAAGAGAAAGACAGATGTCCAATGACTCGGTTTGTTTCCTGCCAACAGAATCGACCAATTTTATTATGGTTTAGCTGCAGGGTTTCTGTGAGAGACTCAAATAGATCCACAGGCAAAAATAACACAGAGTTAATGAATTTAAGTCAGTCGAAACTTTCAGGGTAATTCAGATTTACAACACGCAGTAAATTGATGAGAAATGTATGCCATGATTGAGCCTGGATGGATCTTTTATTTCTCACTCAGACATGTCTTTCTGGATCATTATGAAGTCTGGGGAAGTTATTTGATAAATACTGGGGGTCAACATTTAGGGGAGTGTTTTTATTCATTATATCTAATTACATTTGAGTAAATGGAACATAAGAAGCTGACCCTGAAATAAGGAGCAGCTTCTTTCTCTCTAGCTGTGTTTTAGGAAGCTGTAGGGTTAAGACAATGTTTTTTTCCATTATTCTAAAATCCAATTCCCTGCTCTCTATGATCTGAATCATCAGGGAAATCCATTTCAGACCTAATAACGTCCTTCGGATCCATTCCCACTGGTGTCAGCTGCAGGATATGGGATCTGTGGCAGAGCCTGAGGTCAAAGGCAGCTTCTGTTTGTGTGCATGGGAGCGATAAGTCAGCATCTGCTTTGCTGCTTACCTGTCACCTTGCTGAGCATTTTTATTCTATGCCTAATTTGCAGGTCGTACACTCTGCAAGGGATCCTCATTGGGTTTGATGGGGCCAGCTGAAGGACAGGAAGTGACTCTGTCATAAAATGATAATGATGATGGTGTGATGATGGGAGTGGCTCCAGGCGTGCAGATGGAATGGAGCTGCAGTTGAAGAGAGCAGCAGAAACGCTAAGGGCCACAGAGATGAAGCTCTCAGGCCCGGATGAGACCAGCACACTGTAGTTCAGGGAATGATAGAAGCACTTATTGATCAGACACAGAACTAGAGGATGTTCTGATAAGAGAGAACATCAACTGTTATTGTTTACATCAGGCTCTAAATAAGTTTATTTCTGCTTTAAAAGTTCTTTATTCTGATGTTTGGAGCCGGGATCACTTTCTAAGCCTCTCTGTTGTATCCAATTATATCTGTAACCGATTTTATTTTATTTTCGGCTTTATTATAAACAGCTGAGGAGAACTGGCCCATACTGTGCTTTATATCATCTTGAATGATTTGGAAATACAACCTTCCTCCTCTAACAAAGAAATGGAAAGTTCACATGTGGAAACTAAGAATGAATCCTGTAAGTTTCAGGAAGGTTTCTGTTAACTTTTACAAAGGCAGCATGTAACTTCTAGTAAAGTACGTTTCAGAAAAAGAATCTCTACATCTGAAAAAGGTGACCTACTGATTCCAATCAGGCTGCATGAAGGCCTCAGCTCTGCTCATATTTCTATCAAACACAGGTTCATTTTTGACAACTGGAATTTTTTTTTGACACAACCAGTTCTGGGTTTGATGGGAAACAAAACAGGAGGCATCTGTTCAGCTTCTTTGGAGGGAAAGTAAAACATCTGGCTTCAGCTGCAGTAGCAGCAGACATATGGCTACCTGTCTTCTGTTGACCTGCTGCAGCTCTGAGTCTCTCTGCGCAGACGTTGGACGGTCTTCTTCCCTTTGAGTTCACCTTCAGCCTGTGGAAAACAGAATACAAAGATCAGTGGGCCGGTCCTGTTTGGGCTTCCTGAGGTGTTTATTCACGCTGCAGTGCAGGACGAAACCAAAGCCATGAGGGTGATTAATGGCTGCAGTCTTATCACTGGCCTCCATTCATGTTCCTTCAGTCGAACTTGGGAACAAAACACTGAGAAACGGGTTTAAATGTGTTTTGAATGCTTTTTTTTGCAGATGCAGCAACACACCTATAATATTTCCACCTTAAGTGTAAAAAAATAAACATTTAACCAGCAATCCTAGAATCTTGGTACAGATCTGTCAATCTAAGAATGCAGAAAGCATCAGCTGCCAGCACTGTCAGAAACATCTAGCAATGTTTTCCAGACCAGACAATGCAGCAGCAGTTCGGCTTGTGGCTTCAGAGATTTGTTGCAGAAGCTCCTCAGTATCCTGAGGATGGAGGAATGCAGCAGACCAGTCAGAGGATGTTCTGGTTCAGTTTGAAGCAGGATGTGGTTCTAGAACATCATCCAGATGTTCAATCCACCATCTGGACATGGAGGACCCACTGAAGATAATGTCCACCTAGTCTGGCAGGTGGACAAGGAGAACATTCATCAGTGAAGCAGCCAAGAGGAACCTGATGGTTCTGGAGTTGGTTAGAAGGACACGGTTTATCTAGAAGAAGGCTCTGGTCACATGAGACCAATGCGGATCATCCTGAGCTAGCTGACGCCAGCCAATACCCTGACCATACCATCCATGGGGTGAAACATGGTGGAGGCAGCATCATGCTGTGGATGAAAGCATTCTTTAGCAAATACAAAGCTTCAGATGAATTAGGATCAGGATAAAGGTTCCAGAAGGACAGTGACCCTAAACATAGAGCCAGAGATATGATGGCTCAGAGCAAAACCTATTCATGCTCCGACACTGGATGGTGTCTTTCTGCTGGCCCGGGGATGTCTGTGGATTCCCCCAAAGGAGGTGGCTGGAGTATGGGGGGTCTGGATGTCTCTGCTGAGGCAGCAGGGTAAGCAGAAGACAACAAGAATGGCCTAGTCAAAGTCCAGAAGCTCTCGATTCAGTCTGACTGAGAATTAACTATTCAACAAGGATCTCTAATTGAAAGTCTCAAGACTTTCTCAAATCTTAAAACAAAAAACACTTCAATTTTAAAGCATCGTGTAAAATATCAATAAAGTTATTAAGGTTTGTCCTTTTTATTCTTTAAAAATTAGAAATGTAAAGAGTTGTGAAAAACATTTGTGAGGAATGATAAAAAGACAACATTTCCCTCTAAACTGGAGATCATCAGTGATTAAGATCCATCCTCTGAGGACCATGGAAGTGAGCAGAACGTCACACATTCACTCTAATTAACCCGCGCTACAGAAAGCTGGACTTCCTGCCCGTCTCTGCATCGCACAGCTGAACCTGGCGGAGGCAGCGGTACCGACCCGGGGCATCCTCAGCACCAGGTGTCCGGTGGTTTGGGACCTCTGAGCCGTCGAGCTGTCGGGCTTCACCTCAGCCGGAAGAACCACCTGAAATATCTGCAAAGTGAATTATTCAGAGCTTTAATTAGTGAGATTGATGCAGCGATCTGCCGCCAACAATTTCCCAGTGAGTCAAACGACTCTAATCATTAGCAGATCTTTTTATAGACACAGTTTCTAGAAACGACAGCAGAAACTGACCAGAATATCTGTACAATCAACCAGAGCAGAGAAATCCTGGGAAAACTAAAACTGATTGATGTTGGGAACAATTAGAGGTTCTGGTGTTTCAGTTTGATTTAATTCGAGACCAGGAGGCTGGATTTAATAGTATCTGTGCTGAGAGCAGCAGGAGAAGTTCAGCTGCAAGTCAGACATGATCTACGCTTCCCTCCTGCTCATCTGAACGAGCTCATATTAATAGAGACTTGAAAGCCTGAGGTGATGCATCACAGCATGAATCAACCCACCCGTCCAACCAGGCCGACTCCTGGCATAAAACAAGCGCACATAAATACTGGGAGAGGAGCCGAAGCATCCGGGACTCCACGCTACAGGAGGCAGCGTGAAAATGATGAGATGGTTGAAGGAGGAAATGAAAGAGAGTTTCTGGAGGTTTTAATCTTTCACAGGTTAAAGGAAAACTGTTAGAAGGTCTGAGCTTTGCTTCACCAGCTGCAACAAACACCTGGAGGAAAAAACTGAGCCCAACGAGGCTGTCTGATCTAATATAAAACTAAATCTAGTGTTTAATAGTTTCTCTGCATGTATTTGTCAGGCTACACACTGTGATAGTTATGATAAAATACCACTTTGATTCTGTTCCCTTATTTTGCTTTTGTTGTACCAGGTTAAAAGCACATTTTATAGAAAATATCTCTATTTAAATATCTATTTTTTTATTGCTCTTGAGGTATGAACAGAAAGAAACAGAACTTGGTTTGATGTGGAGAGAAACCTTTATTAAAAATGATGTAACATGTTAAAGTTACCCTTGATATGAATAAATTCATTAACATGTTCATACTTTTTAAAACTAAGTATAAAATTCAATAATTAAGACTCAAAATCTCCTATGTTGAGACTCTTATTTCCTTCTGCATTCAGTAACAGGACGGGTTGTTCTAAGACAGAACAGGTTACTGGACCTCAGCCATAGGCGGTTCTGTCGCAAACTCCAGAACCAAACTGGTTAGAAACGAGTCGACGTGTCCACGAGTCCAAAATGGACAGACTGAACTGACTGGGACAGATGGAGCCAATTCAAAGATGGATGTTTTAATTGTGTTTCTTTTTAACCTGAGTTTTTAGTTTATCTGTGGGAACAAAACTGGAGTCTGGAGGTGGAGGAATTAAAGAGGAAAACATTTCTCCTGTCAGAAAGTTTCTCTTCTCTTACAGGATAAAAGGAGCTGCTTTAAATCATCCTTTTGTGAAAGATGAATCGGTGCATAAAGGACATGCTGGTTAGAAGCGCTGCTGAGGAGCAGCCTGAGCTGCTGAAACACCATCAGAGTCTGAACACTGATGGTTTGGGTTTTAAAGTTTGGTTTGGAGGTGAAACTGAGCTGTGAGAAGCTTTAACCGATAGCATGTGATTAGCTCCTCCCAGCAGCCTACCTTTCCTTTGACGCTGACTCTGGCGTACGTCGGCTGAACGTCTACATCCAGCAGGGAAGTGTCCATGTGTCTGTAGTGGAGTAGAACGTTTAGGAAGCGAATAAACTGAGGCTCTAAATCTGATTTATTAAAAACCAAGACACCCTGCAGGACATGCCCTGAGTGTTGGAGTTATGGACCTTATCTGCTCATAAACATGATCCTCTTCATCTGGACACTTTGCAGACAAATAAACAAGCTACAGAGTCAGAAGCATGTTTACAGTAATTAAAGCTTCTTCCTTTAACTTTGCTTCCAGAGGAACCTGATCCAGCTGCAACTTTTCTACTGAGGATGTGAGTTTTCTCAAATCTTCTCAGCCATTAAATGGAGTACTTCTTTTCCCTGTTAACATTTACATTATACTACAGATTCACCTAGAGGTTCTACATTGTTTTTATATGGTTTGTATTAATAAAAGAAAAGTCCTCGGGCTGTAAATAAATCCCCAAATCCATAAACCTGTATTAGTGAAAATAAAGTAAGAGTATCTTCCAAATGTCTGTTTTTCTGCATGTTTACCTTGTATTTTAAATACAAACAATCCATAAACCTGTAATAAGATTTAAAATCTAAATGCCTCTGATGTATGAGAGGTTCTGGCAGGTCTCACCTGTAGACAGCCAGATCCAGAACCACGGTGTTGGCGTCCTCGTCCTCGGTAAGAGAAAAGACAAGCCTAAAGAAGACGAGCAGCAACCATGAGAAATCAGCTTTTTGTCTGATGTCCATCAGAACAGAAACAAACCAGCATTTCACAGGAAGCTCTGGATCATAATGGATCCTGAGGTGAGACACCAGAACCGCAGTGAAAAAAACCCTTCATTAAAAACTGTTACTAGCGCGCAACATCAACTAAACTCCAGCTTCTTTACTTTGGTCTCTGTGAGGAACACAGACCTCCTAAATCTTTCAGACTATTACAATAAATTTAATAACAGACAAAGAGTGAACACTGGAAAGTTTTCCCACCCTCTGTTGTTTCCTTACTTGGGCTCGTTGACGTTCAATACTCGTCCATCAGATGTGATCAGAGTCCTCGGGGCCTTGGTCTTCTTCTCTGTCTCCCTGCAGAGAAACATCAGGACAGAGATCAGTTCAGACTGAACCAGGAGGACAATCTATGCTCACAGATTCTTACATTCAATCAGGGCTGCGCTGGGCGAAGGACGGACGGTGCATAAATACACAGGTCAAATCCACTTTTTGAAGGAGTCTCAGAGAGGAGGGTTAGACTAAACCACTAAATGTTTCAATGACAAAAAAATCTCCTGTTGTGATTGAAAGCAAGCAACTAAAATATAAATCAGAATCAGAATAGGGTTTATTGCCATTGTTAGTGAAGGAGTTCACAAACTAGGAATTTTTTTATGGTACAGTCGTGCAACATAAAAGAT
>JAUZNJ010017285.1:0-17400 GCA_034780135.1 Jordanella pulchra
CACCCATCCATCCACCCATCCATCCATCCATCCATCCATCCATCAATCAGTCCATCCACCCATCCATCCATCCATCCACCCACCCATCCATCCATCCATCCATCCATCCATCCATTCATCCATCCATCCATCCATCCATCCATCCATCCATCCATGATTAAAAACAATCTTGGGATCTTTTGTTTGAAAGAAGCAGTTGATGTAAACTTGTTCCAAGCTGTGAACCCCACCACCACCACCACCACCACCGCCATAATTTCAGATAATATAACAGCTTTATGCTGCTGTGCTTTGAGTCAGATACAGATACGCCGAGGCAACCCTGTGCTCCTACTCCCACGTCTGAAGCTGAAAGTGGTAGAGATTAAATGCACCACTCGGGGCTAACTACAACTGCAGCATAAATACTGACTGAAATGCTGATATGGTAGCAGGCATGGATTTGTCTTTATGTGATGTAGGATAGACCTCAACTGTGAACATTTTCAAATGCGTACACACATTTAAAAAAGAGAGAGAAAGGGATAGGAGAGCTACATGTGACCCCATGCACATTAAGCTGGGTAATAAATGTAAGCCTACAATATCCTCTTTTGGTTCGACACTGTAGGGAAAAAAGCAGGACATTATTATAGGTAACTGCTCCGCCTTTTATATAAATGGAAATAGAAAAAAAAAAAACAGAACCCTGTCTAAAAATCTTTATAAACTCAAATAACTGTATCAGTTTTGATTTTATTAACAGCCCCGCAAAAGCATTACATTTTAAAACAATAATGTCTGGTGTTCTAAATAAAACCAGGTGGTCACCTTATTCCCACTGCTTTGTCCTCATGAGACCAGGTTTATACATAGACTTTAATTCACATACATCAGTGTGCTTCAACATGTGTAATGTTTCTGGAGACAAAGCACTGACGGGGGAAAAAACAGTCTTCCCCTACAAATTTTCACAACTTACCTGCTCATATCACTGTCAGAAGGACAGGAGCGCTGCATAAAGAGGGAAGACAGAAGACAGCAGACTTGGCCAATTATTGATAATTTGAACACCTGAGTGTCATAACTGGTTAAACAAAATCCCATAACAAGACTTTAGCTGCAGCAAAACCTGGAGGAGGCTTCATGATAAGAATGGAGTTATTCTCCATGTCCGTGATTATGTCCAGATCAAGCTCATTATTTTAAAACTTAGAGTTTGAATTCTGGAATACAGTATACAGAAAACACAGTATAACAGTATAACTGGTGGAAGGGGTGTCACAATTCATGCAGATATAACAAAAAAGCCTTCCATCAACACTATAGTCACCACAAAGTGAGACACAATGATGTTATATCAATCAGAATCAGATACACTTTTGGTAATCATAAAAAATGTGTTCATTCTTTTTATTTCACTAAAACACATACAAAAAAGGAATGTAGCACTAGTATGGCAATTTAGTCGAGTTTTTCTTTAAACCCACAATCCTCAAAGCACAATAAAAACATGGGAAGCTCTTCTGCCTATGAAAAACAAGGAATTCAGCAGAGTATCTCAGCTGTGTAAAGTCTTTGAAATCACCTAAAATATTAAAACTGCTTTTTAGGTTGGACCTGCTCATTGAAATATGTTAGGAATCTCTTCTTTGTAAATTATATCAGCAAATCTCAAATACTTGGAAATATTTTACTGTCATTTTCTCTTTTAAGTAACAGGGGTGACTATTAGGTGCAGACTAACTGGAAAAAATAAGTAAACACAGAAGACAAACTATCAAAAATAAATGACCATACAGGACTATTTTCGCCATCACTGTTATTAGAGCTTAAGGCGATGATTGTTGTGGTCGGCAGCAAAACATCTCACAAAAAGAACCAAATCTAATATCCCTGCACTGGAATTTATACAGAGAATAAATACATACTGGGTGGTTCAGTAGGATCCCCTCACTCTGTGCCTTCATGTTCTTCCCTTTCCTATGCATTGTCTTCTTTCTTTCTTTTTGACTTTGAAACCTTCTCATCTTCGTCACTTATGCTTCCATAATTTTCCTCATCATTCTTTTCTTCGGCTGCTGCATTTTAACAGCGGCCTCCTTTGATCTTTGTGACCTCTCTATAATTCTTCTTCCTTCAAATCTCACCATCTTTTCTTACAACTCATCCTTCACTTTTTGTTAAAGAAACTAGAGATATCCGAACTTTTATTTCTGTTATAGTCTAAACAATTATCAATTATATTTAAACAGGTCACACAATCAGTTCTACTTAGTCTTGTCCCACCCCCCAGCCCCACCCCCATATATCCAACAAGATTTCTTAGGAAATATAGTTGTTTTCATCAAACCCCTAAGAAAGACTCTTGCACTCAAAGGTAAGCTGCCTCTCCCTGTCTGGGTGCTGCCAATTTCATGATGCGGCTGTATACCACTTCTAAAGGGCTGAACAAAGTCCTAGACCTCTCAAGACTAAAATAAAAAGAAAAGATTTTTTCTACAAATTAGACACCAGCAACAACAAAAAAAGAAAGCTTGGTGTCCTGTGCTGAATAACTGTTAAAAATACAGTTTAAACTAAGCGTGAATCATTATGCTCTGCCTAACATCAGTCCTCCCTAATCTGAGAACAAAGATATATGTTTTTAATGTGTTTACAGTGCAGGCACAGCACTGTAAAGGTATAGGTGCTACCTGGAGGGACATTTATATTCTCCATTCCCGCTTTTTTACAGGACAGGGAGAAGCTGTTGCTCGGAAAGCTAAAATCACATGGATTTGTCAGAAGGAGCAACCATATAGCACAGTTAAAAGCTCAAAACGTAGATTTTCGATATGCCATCTAAAGTGTATTCAACTGCGCTGTCAACCTGGGACTTTTTTTCACCTTTCTAATCAAGTTTTAATCTGAATTTAGTACTCAAAAAAAGAAAAAAAAAAGAGGAATCCCCTGGTAAATGTGTCCCTGCATATTTAAAACAGCATCTCCAAAATACAAGGAGCCTAGGGCTGCCCTTAGAAACCATGATATTACAAGTAGATTTACCCTATCAGTTTTAATCCTTGCCCTAATTAACTACTTTTCTTCATCTGCATAGCATATTTACATAATATTCCTTGAATTCAAAGCTTCTGAGGAGTTTATTATTAAACCCAATAGGATCCATAATAATAATTTTCCCGTGGACTAGTAAAAAGCAGTCTTTTTCTTGTATATCTAAAATCCTAAATCAACATAAAATATGCTTTTGTAACATATATGTTTTCAAGTGCATTCTAAATATGCACTGTGACTTTATTTTGCTGTTAAAAATCAAAGCACCTTGTAAGATTTTGAAAAACAGCGTATGAACTGACCAGTCTTATTTAGGGCCTAACTCAATGACTCTGACTGCATTGTCATAAACTAATCCAGCTGCATGTAGGCTTTATTCCAATACATATCCACCACTGATGTAGGATATTCTGTGTTTGTCCCTCATTTGAATTGGGTTTTTTTCCAACTGGTTTTTACACTATCACGACAAAACAAGTCGATGTTCTTCTTTTAGGAAAGTTTCTCCCCAAAGTAAAATTGTTTATTGTTTTGCCGATCAGAGCAGCAGTTATATTGGTTTTGTGGTCTTTCTACTCCAAAGTCTTGGTTCCTCCCTGTCCTTTTGGTGTTTCTCTTCGATTTCAGTTTTTAGAAACTTTAAATCCTCTATTATCCATCAAATAAAAAACACTATTTAGCAATAATTACACTAAATTGCCAGTGGGAGTGAATTTCAGTGTTTTGGCAAAATGAAAAGCCTGACTGGAAGGAACACCTCCAAAATAGGGTGATCCTACAGGAAACTTTAACTGTTACTCAGCCATTTTCCCAGTAATTTTAACTGAAATAGGAGTCTATAGATATATCCAGTCATGGAAACCCGAAAAGGTAAAGGCTGTGTTTTTAAGCAGAAGTTGCTCAACAGTATGTTTGACACTTTTTGGCACCAACGCTTTGATTAAACTTCTGTTTATAGAACAAAAGGACCCAGAGCCGCAAATATTTCTTTGAGATGTTAAGGGTCTCAACAAACAAAATGGAACCTGATAACTTTATATTGGACATTACCAGCTCCAGAAAAGACAGTCAAATAGACTTAAAGTGATCAGAAAAACCCTAAAAATTTTATGGAGACCTGTTTGGATCTTGAAGACTGTTCTTTGTTTACTTTCACTTGTAGACTTGCAGGACTTTAGTCACTCTGGGTTTATAAAGCACTCCATATATAAAGCCTAACTGACTGAGTGAACACAGTGTTTTTTTTTTAGATATCCTCTTAACTTTTATAAGAAACTGATGTAACACACTTCATTCTTGACATACAACATAATGTAAACACTAACAGTGCTCTAAAACACTTATTTTTCAAGTCGGCAGACCAGTGTAAAATATAAATACGCACACCCACATGCTAACACACCTAGTAAGAAAGCAAGAGAAAAAAAGGCTTGAATTGAGGCAGCTTGCTTAAGGGCGACCTGCCAAAAGAGTGGGGGAGAGAGACAGCCACACAGACAAAGGGAGAGAGCAGGAAAGTCCTTACATAGCCTACAGGAAGAGCTGTGTCAGGACAGGAAGTGCCTTGTATGGGCATGGAGGTTTCCTGGCTGGCTGGGAGACTGACATTTCCTCTACTGGTTTGCTTCTGGAGCAGGGATCACATGAAGGCTTGAGGGAGGCTGCAGGGGTGATGGTGGTGGGCCGCCAGCAGGGACAGGCCAGGCTTGCTCTCTAGTTTCACCACTCTCCCTCTTTCACTGTCTCTCTCTCTCTCTGCTTCAGCTCTGTGTCTGCAGCTAGAGGCTTATTGCTGTAGCAGACACATTGCAGGTCAGCTTTCAGTCATGGCCATTAATGACAGTAAACCACAGAGCAATGAGGAATATAGTATGGTTCACTGTTAGTATTGAGATACACTGAGTGGAGCACTTACAGAAGTATCTGAATTACCTTGAACATCTGTGGTGTCTGTTGTATTCCTTCGTTAAAGCTATGATATAACATGGTTATACCAGTCAGGTCATTTTTAGTGAAGCAGTGTTACATCCTAGTTTTCAGTTTATGTATTATACTCATTAGCTTTAGTTTATCTGGATCTTTTAGAAGGAAGATTTAAAAAATTATTATTTTTTTCTATTAAAGAATCCATGTCCCACTGCTCTAATTTGTTATGAGTGGCATTTTGCACAAAAGAATCTTTGAATGTCTGTAGCAAGTCTGACAGCCAGTTTTACAACATAATTAAATTTTTGTAAAAGCTGGTGTCATGTCAGCCTCTTGAAGCAGTGTCCCAATTGTTAATAAATCATTGTGAACTTACAGACCAGGCTTTGCTAGAAAAAAAATGAAACTCAAATTAGAAGAACATAAATACAAAAGCGAAATTCATTTTTTGTTTGCTTTACTATTTTATTGTATATTGTTGTTTGACTGCATACAGTTTGCCCTCATTATCAATGGTTTAGTGTAATTCTAGTGCCGGTTAGTGCACATGAAGTACAAATATTTTTGTCTTTCTATGTCAATGTAATCACTGTTGTTTTTTTGTTGAGTTCACTTGTAAATTTTGAGACTGCAGCAAAACCCCTAAGATGAATGGAAGAGCACTGCATAGATTTATGGATAATATGGCAAGAAAGGAAATGTGTGGAAACTGTTCATGAATACAACCATCAAAGACTTGACAGAACATCCAAATCCCATTTCCAACTTCCAAATAAATGTTCTGCTGGCAACTACACAACTGCCAATAATGACATCAACTCAGTCAACTCAAGGAGAAGGGAGCAATAAAAAAATATTCTTTCAAGTCTAAACATGAGCTGAAAGATTTTATTAATCACAAGGTGAAGACTCAACTGTGTCATAGCAACTACACCACTGATATTAGGGATTTATGTTTAATGTATAATCGTGGGCTGCACAGTGTCGCAGTGGTTAGCGCTGTTGCCTTGCAGCAAGAAGGTTAGATCCCGGCCTGGGGTCTTTCTACATGGAGTTTGCATGTTCTCCCCATGCATGTGTGGGTTCTCTCCAGGAAAAACATGACTGTTAGGCAACTTGGCATCTCTCAATTGTCTCTAGGTGTGTGTGTGTGTGCATGGTTGTGTGTCCTTGTGTGTTTATGTGTTGCCCTGCGACAGATTGGCGTCCTGTCCTGGGTGTACCCCGCCTTATGCTCATAGTCTGCCAGAGATAGGCTCCGGCCCAACTGCGATCCTGACGGATGAAGCGGGAGAAGATGGATGGATGTATAATTGTTTTTCAGTGGCATATCCCATAATTAGTTCAGGCTTTATAATTAGAATGTTAATTTAGTTTGTTTTGACTCTTCGGCAATCTCTCACACCAAGCATAAAGGTAGCAACAGTGGAGAGGAATAACTTATTTTAACAGGAAGAAACTAGACTATAGTGTGCGTGACCTTTTGCTGAGGCCAACTGAGGGTTCAAGACGATAAAAGCAGACATTCAAAAATAAGCAGATATATAAAAGGCTACAGAGCTACAGAGGTGGTCCCGTTCAGGAAAGACTCAGCCAGGGAGACAAGTGACGAGCCAGTTCTCATGTCAGAGGATGAAAGTGAGCACTTATAGTTAGTCACAGTAAAAGAAACAGGACTACACTGAAAAACAGACCAAGATGACGGCAGCAGCATAGCCGATATTTCAAAACAGATTGGTGTCACAGCCAAAGAGAAACAGACCAAATGAAGTGACTATGACAGGAAAAAACAGAGAGAATATAAATTTATGAGTGGAACTTAGCAAAGTATGCAGAATGGGATGTGGGGTGTAGCAGAATGAGGAAAGTGGTCCTTATGTACTCCATCAGCATAAACATATAGCAGCATAATTAAAGAAAATAGCTCAGGATAACCTTTACTATTTTGGATGAGTTATGAGAAAGGTAGAGCCACAGTAGGGCCAAGGTAGAGCCAAGATGTGAAAATAATGGGAAACATGTGAGAGAATACATTAAATGAGAAATATGAAACATTATTCTAGATTCGTTTAAATTAGTTCAGGTTCTAAAGATCCGTGACCATTTGTTTCAGTCTAAGCATCCATTGTGGCTTTTGAGTCAAATTGGCTTTCAATCACGTAGGGTTGGACCCCATGCAGCAGGACTCTCTCTATCTCCGAGCTGTGTTAGTCACAGGAAATATCTGGAAAAAAATGTCTTTCTAAATGAAACTGCTCCTGTTCCTATTGGAGTCTTGTAAAAGTCCACATCCTGCATATATTTCACTGTTGCCAAAATATCACAATGAGTTGATGATTCTTGGACCAGGTCATCATCTGCTCAAATAAGCACCAAGCAGCATGAAGGCCAAGCATTACTGATGTATGGTTCAAGCTGGGTGCCCGGTAAGGAGGGGGTATGTTGATTCCTGTCATCAAGATGCTCAACGTTCCAACCAAATTCAGAAATACGTGTTTGTTGTCTTGAAACTGTTTCTTTGTAAATTCTCTTTTTGGGAAAATTTGCTTCTCTCAAAGTCAATATGATACACTTTACTCATAGTGACCAAAGTCTAGCCGTGCTTGTATTGCTCTATTGCTTAATGTTCAACCATCTGTGCTTTTTTCTTAACAACATGTATCAGCTGCATCCAGACAAAGAGAAACATAAACAGACACACTTCCTGCTAAACAGTTATTGCTCCAATCAGACATAAATCTAAAAAGTGACAAGGTACAGAAATCTTTGCACCTGCTCTGTCTCCTTCTTCTCCTACCTTACACACTCACTTACAAACAAAGCTATGTGCCAAGGAAAAGCAGCAGACAGAGGAAATAGGATGGACAGTAGACCGGCGTGGTGTCAAATAAAGACAGAGACACAAATCAGCACTTACAAGTTCTCTTTGTCATAACAGGAACTTTAATTGTTTTTGCTTTCATGTTTTTCTTATTGATAAAATACAACTGAGAAGCAGTTCTGCTCAGCTGCTTCATAGCAACACTGTTCTGGATGGCGATGGCTGCTAGGAGAAATGTGTTAGCTGGCACGAGTGGTCAACAAATTGGAACTGAGGCAGTGAGGTAGAGCTTGAAATGTGTAGCTGCAAAGATAAATATGTGCAGCACTTAAAAGATAAACCTAATAGCCACTGAATAATGATGACATTCAAAAAGAGTGTTTGAGAAGAGTGCTTAAAGCAAACAAGCTTTCATTTAAACTAAAATTTTGTCTAATTCTACTGCTTCAGAGAAGTAAAGAGACCCTCTTTCCCATCCTCACAGCAGATTTTAGCCCGCTGGTCTGGATAGAATAACAGAAAAGCACTAGGGTCATTACTCTCGGTGAAGGACTCTATTAAGCAGCAGTATTCGGCGCTACATTCACACAAGTACGAGCACATACTCTCACACCCTGAGGTGCAGAGCCACCGCAGCAAAGAGAGTGTGTGTGTGTGTGAAATTGTGTCAAACGTGTGGCCCTTTTTGTGCAAATTACACTTAACTGCAGGGATATTTCCAAGCTTTAAAAAACACATACACGCACGATCCATGCGCACTCGTTGTAATCTAGCACCATTACTGCCAGCTTTACGTACATTAGAGGATAAAAATGATGGAAAGGAAGAGGATATAGGGGGTAATTTCACTCAGGGGGCATTGGAGGTATTTATAGCCAAACAGTTGAAGCGCTGAAAGCATGCTGAGTTCATGATCAGATCATTAATGCATTCTAATGGAGACACAATTGCCAAAGAACAGCAATGCACATCTCATGCAGAATGTTTGAGGGCGACATATATGGGGAAAAAAACATTGCTTTTCTATCACCTTGTCAAAGCATTTGAGCGCTGAGCCAAAAATTTCCCAAGCTGAAGTTGGGTTATAGCGGTGGTCAAGGCTCATGACTTCATTTTGGCAGTAATAACCTGTCAACTGTTTCACATTAGGAAATGTAAAAAGTCTACATACACACTTGACAAAGCTGACAGATGCTGACATGCCACTGCATGCAGTCACAGGTCCTAAATGAGGACCTAATGGTGTGGATGTGACAGAGATGAGGCTGTGTTCAGCTTGCCACAGCATACTCTGCTTACTGTTAACTAGGTGCTGGGAGATAGACATAGGTGGCAGAGGAAGGGGAAGAAATTAACATGGGATTGATTTTATTTAGGATAAAACTCTCATAGTTCTGGGTCTTTCAAAAAAATCCAGACTAAAATTTTAGGGTTACATTACTGTTAGCGATGTCTGTGATCAGTTTCTACAGCATAAGCATGTTCTACACTATATTGCATCAGTTTTTTCTTATTTTTCAGATAGATTTTGAAAGAGAAAATACAACTTTCTGCTAATTTTATTGCAAATGTTTATTTATGCTTGCTTAAATGAAAATTTCAGCAGTTGCTACATAGAGCCCTGTTTTTTTCCTTCATTATGTAATTAAACATATAGTAAGCAATGCTGTGATTAGGATCGCAGATATTAAATATGTCAGGTATAATCCCTACTGATATTATCTAATCAGATACATGTCATGTTAGGATAATCCACTTTTTTAAGTTTGCTGCTTGAATCCACAATGCCAACTATGGTTTCTTTTGTCTTACCAACTTTTTGAGTCACCTCAGTAATGTATTATTTTTATGTTATTCATGAAAATTTGAGCCACTGCGTCGGTTGTTTAGAAAGAATTATTGTTTAAAAGTCCAAATCTGATTTCCAAAGGTCTGAAAATGTGATGAGAACACTTAATAAAACTCTAATTTTACTAGGAACATTAACCTAAACATAAATGATGTCTTTAGCTATTAAAAAAATAAATGGCTTTTCTTTACAGACAGAAACAAAAACCACAGTATAAATTAAACCTAAAATGTAACAAAAACATTTATGAAAATATTTTCCAGAAGATATCAAGTTCCTTTACCTCAAAAACTATCTAAAAATCCACTTGTCTAAAGTTTAAATGGTTAAGTATTTTTTTGTTGTTGTTGTTGCAACCGATATTTTGACTCCTTTTAATTTCTGAGCATTTTCTCTGATGAAACGAAGATTCATTTGAATTTAGAAAGCACCTATTAAGGTACAGTTATTGAAGCTTGGCCTGTTTTCAGTGTTGTCCTGTTTCTCTTACTGTGACTAACTGGATGTCCTCTCTTTCATCCTCTGACATTGGAGCTGACTTGGAGCTCGTCTGCCTGACTGTGTCTTTCCTGACGAGGCCGCCTGTGGAGCTGGTTGACAGTTACCTTTTATATCTCTGCTTCTTTCTGTCTTTCTGCTTCTGTCTCCTTGAACCCCAGTCGGCCTCAGCAGATGGCCGCTCACACTGAGCCTGGTTCAACTGGAGGTTTCTTCCTGTTAAAAGGGAGTTTTTCCTCTCCACTGTGACTACATGCATGCTTGGTGTTCAGGGATTGCTGTTGAATTAATGAGTCAATGTAATCAGCGGGTTTTCCTTAAATAGAAAACTTCGAACCAATTTGTCTGTGTGATTTGATTGAACTGTCTTTGTAAATTCCTTGATATGACATGTGTTGTGAATTGGCACTATATAAATAAACTGAATTGAGTTGTATTAACAACACAAGTTTTATCATTTCTTTTTAAAGGACGAGCTGACTCATCACATGCAGCTGTGCAAAGTATTCAGTGAGCATATATCTTGCTGTTTTCAGGGTCTTTTTTTAAACAAAAGTATTCTCTGAGCGTCTAGAATAGTTTGCCTAACTTGAGTCTGTGATTTTACTTTTTTGATGTCCAGTCTGTTCCTTTTAGTTTTCAACTTAGGAGTGTGTGTTGTACACCTCTGTTCTGCTGCGTTAAGTCACTCCCAAACAGCTGTCAATTTAGTCTCAGTAGAGTGAAATAAAACCGGTTCTGGGTTGGATCTAGATTGTCTTGCTGTTTAGTCCAGATGTGGATCAGTTTGATTTACTACTATTGGGATCAGGTTTCTATTACTATTTTGATAGAGAGCACTGCAATAACAGTACTTCATACTTGCCTTAATGTTGATGAACACCAGACGCACCCAGCAGGTATCTAACCCCCCCTGCTTCCCGCAGCACCCTGATGACATCAGCTGGTGTGGAAAGTAGCCATTAGTTCCACCTCATCACTGGGGGACAAATATAGCATCACAAGGCTTTCATCAGATAGGGAGGACAGCTGTAGTTAGGGGGGTGGAAGAGGGAACCTGTCCAGATGATGATACACATTTAGAGCATCTCTCCTTTATCACCAGTTTTCCTATCTCTTTTTCACTAGTAATCACGCTGTCATGACTGCACCTGATAAACATTAAGACTGCTTCCAGAAAGGCACATGCCAGTTTGAAGCAAGGACCATTACACACAAGGTTGCAGGATATATCGATACCTAATTCTAACCATATTTATCAATGGATGCCATGTTTATTTAGGGGTTTCATTGCATTTTTTCAGCACTATTTATTAAACATATAAATTCATATCATACAATATCATATAGGAAGAATGTTCAAACAACCCTAACTATATTTTCTGCTTTTAACTGCCTAAAGTTAAATGTATTTAAAAAGCAAATTCTATCACAGACAAAGATTACCAAGCAGTCTTCTGTCTCCAGTAGCCTATATCTACATGATCCTTTCAAAGGTTTATGCCTTTGAAACTCCAGGAAACCTCATTTCAGTTTGAAGGCAGTTATGAGACTACAGTACTCTTGTACTGAAATATGAGTTTGTTTTTTTCTTTCCTGGCTGTTCTTGTACAATGTCACTGTTATAAAGTAGTTTCCTGACTGTGGAATTTCCCTATGATTATGAGTGGTTTATGTATCTGCTCTGTAGAGGAAAAAAAAACAATTTTCATCAGTTAATTAACTGTATGAATGATGCATATAACTCACCCACTAAAATGCTAATTTGAACCCAATGCTGTACTTTGTGCACATATATCATTAACTGAAATAAGAGGGATTTATGCACCGACAGTTTTAGGCAATAACTAAGGGGCAGCATTCTATGAAGGATACCGTAACACATACTGTATATTCTACATCTGACCTGCGCCTTGAAAAACTCCCATTATTTTTGGCTTTTAAAGCAAGCAGCCTATAGATATGCACAGTTTTTAAGTGTGTGTACGCTTGACACAGCTCTGATCATCATCTCTAACCCCTGAAATCTTTCTTCTTTGCTCAGTGAGATACTTTTGGGTGCACCCAGGGCAGAGGCAGGATGCAATGAGGATAGCAGCCACTACACCAATGGTGTTACAATAAATTACTAAGGCTTGATCGGAAAAACCTCCTGTTCCGAACTCCCATCCTTTCATCTTTTGCAGGATCAAGAATAAGAAGACTTTCCAGGGTAAGAAAGGCGTTCTGGACTCCTGAGCTGAATTTGGACAGCGTTCAGCTTATGTTCTGGTTGATATTTAGTTGTTGTACTGGTTTTTTTAGTCCAATGTAAAGGATGTCTTACAGTAATAGACATAAAATCAGAGGGTTTGTTATTTTACAATTTAAAGTTAAATAACTGGAGTCTCTCTTTCATATTTGATTAGACTTCAGCATATAAATTGGGCTTTGCAACAACCAGATAAAGAGTGCTGCTTTTGTCATCCCTGGTACTGCATTATGAAAGCAGAGCATTCACAACACACACACGCCGTCATTGTCAAAAACACCAAATAATGTCTCTTTCAAGTCATGGTAGCCCTGTTTCTATTATGTTTGACCCTGAACTAATACTGCTTTATATCTCAGATGTGCAAGTGGGATTTCTGTGGCACATTACATTATCTAATATCTAACAAATAGGTTAGGGATTATTATTTGGTTGCTTGTAGACCAAATGCACCGGGTATTATTAAGTTTCTGTGGTGTTCTGTGGAAAAGCGGTGTGTGTGTGGTTGTGGGTGTGTGTGGCATGGGGAAACAGGTGGTCACACAGTTAAGCAGACACCTGGCCTCCATCTTTTGAATGACAGGTGTTGAAGTCACTAAATGTCACATCTGTAGGGTGGAGGGAGTGAACCAGATTTTCTCTCAGCTATCTTTTGATGTATCAGAGTGAGACACTGGATGAGATCACAGGAGAAGGCTTTTTGGTAGCTTTTTGTAAGATAGAGAAATGCCCCCGAAGAGCAGGAATGTGTGAATAAAATAACCCTATTTATAGTAAATCTGGATTGAGCAATATTCAGTCAAAAAGCCTCAAGACATGAACATACTCACACTTACAGCACTGTGGCTTTCACCTTTAATCTGGGCTGTTGTGACAAGCTGGTGGTTGTTCTGAGATCCTGAACTGCAGCTTTAAGCGAAAGTGGCTCCCCTGAAATAAATTCTTACCGTTTCATGTGGAGAGCCAGTTATAGAAATGTGAATATTTGGGGATTGCTAAAGAAAAGGGCAGCAAACCATTTAGAATTTATAGTTTTTCTTCAAAATAAAGTCTGGGCAGCAGCAGAGAGGCAATTTGGAGGCGATGCTGGATACTTATTAAAATCTTTTCTAGGTACTGTTTTCATGCCAAAAGTATGGTTTGTTTATGTCATACATAAGAGTTCTTGGTTTCCATGAAAATGTTAAAAAAAGTAAATGGGTATAAAAATAATCCACTGAATAGTATGGATTAGAGTGGATTAGAATGTATTTTTACCCCAGTAACCTTTTCACCTTTTTTGCAAAAGATTTATTGTTATTAGGATTTTTTATTATAGAAAAGCTCAAAGTAAATAATTTATTATTATGTAAATAAAGTAGAATTTGAAAACATCTGAAATGTGTGGTGAGTATTTGTATTTTTGTCTTGTTTACTCTGGTTTTGCCAAATGAAACTACATGTACCTATTTACATTTAAGAGTCCCTGAATTGGATAATGGGTCTACCTATATGTTATTCACAATTATGTTGTAAATTAAGCTGCTTTGTAAATGCTAGAAAACATTGACAAACATCCAGTATGAAGACCAAGGACCTCACCAGACAATTCATGGACACTTTTGTGTAGAAATATAAAGGAGTGTTGAGTAAAACAATATCGCGAGCTTTGAACATCTCAAATAGCACAGTTCAAACCTTTAAAGCTGGGAATGCTACATTACAATCAAAACACCTTGACATACCTTTCAAAGTTCATCCAGTTCAACCTCACAGACATGTACGTATGTATTCCCATTCAAACAGTCCTTATGTAGTTCTGCTGAACAAGATGTTTAAACCTAGAGATACACATTTATGAGTCCTGTGTCTGAGGATGTTTATATACTCTTTAATCTAGAGAAGGGAGGCAAATAGATTCAAATAGAAAAATCAAGGTTTTTTTTTGTATGCTTGTTTTTATGTCCTTATTGTCCCTGATCTCTTGTCACTGTTTATCTAAGAAACAATTGTTTTTCGTTGAAGTTTCTTTAGATTTTTTCCTGAGTCAGTGTTTAGGGCCACATATTTCAGTGGATAGAACATCCCTCGTTACTCGCTGTAGCTAGTAAGGTGTGCACCAAAGTACAACTGCTATGCTGTAAGTTATGTCAATAAAGCCATACATTAGTAAGGAGCATGCATCTGTCACCAAAACAGTTGTAGCACCCTAATTTGTTCACTGATTTTTATAAAAGCAGGGAAAGAGATGATGAGAAAGAAAATAGCTCTGTTACTACTAATGAATATATGTTCACAATGGAGCAGGTAAGATATATAAAGCGAAAAAGTATAATGCTTGTATCAGCTCTCCAGCAAAACTAGATTAAACTATAGTTTTAAATGTTTAAGTGTCTAGATTCTTTGAACCCTTCATGCACCATTAATTTCTGATGCTGAATATTTAAATCCTATTATTGTATATTTTTCTCTGACCTCTATTTAACAAGGAAAATTTTTTCATTTTAGTATTTAAAACATTGTACTACCTTTAATGGCATACCTATGAATTCCCTGATGTTGTTTTAGTTTTTCTCCCGGGTTGCATTTAGAAGGTTTGACCGTTTTCGAAGTTTGATTTTACCTTGATGTCGTGTGTTTCCCTCCAGGCCTTAAAAAGAAGCAATTATCAAACCATTGTTGAAATAAGTTTGGACATATTGGCCCAGAACAACAGTCCGCTTTCAAACTTCCTCCTCATTAGTAAGATTGTTGAAAAGGTTGTGTTCAACAGCTTAATGTCTTCTTAACAATGACCAGCTGCTATGATGTCTTCCACTCAAGTTTATCACAGTACCGACACTGTCCTGATTAAGGCGTTCAATGACATCTGTATAAATGTAGACTGTGGAAGAACCAAAGTCCTGGTCGTATTGGACCTTAGTGGACTTTGAAACTGTTGACCGCTTCATTTTATTAGTGTGCCAGGAAAACTTGGGGCCTATCTGGTACAGCACTTGACTGTTTTTCAATTGAGAAATCAGAGAACATCATCCTCATATTGCTGCCTGCTTTGTATAAATGACAGTGATTTTGTTGAAGCAAGTGTATGATAGCATCTTCAACTACAACTCCATGGCGATGCACAAAGTGCAAGGAGTCCTGATACCTGCTTGTTTGCTTTTTAAGGTGAACCAGCAGGAATCTTTCTTAGACCTTCATGATGTTAAATCTCAGAGTTTTCTTTGGTATAGAACATGTCCTTCACAGCACTGGAACTGTCTCCTAGTTCAGGCTAATGTTGAAGATGTGCTATGAAATCCCACAGAGCTGCTCTGCATAGGCATTCAGGACCCTGGGCACCATCTACTGAAGAGGCTGAGAACACACAAAGAAAATCAGTAGTAGAGGTGGAAGACTAAAAATTGGAGTTTTTTTTTCTCAATTGGCTCTGTCGAGAATTCCATCTGTCTTATCCCAGTTCTGCTTAAAGCCTGTGATCTTCTCCATCCCTGATCACACTATTGTTCTGCTAAAGCTTGCTTTCCAGCTTATTTCTTTATGTCTCCTTGCTCTCTCCTTATCCTGAGCTTAAGTTTCTTCTACTACTCTTTAATAATTCCCCGCCTCCCTCCCTCCCTAAATACTTTTTTTCTTGTTTAGCAGTTCCTTCAGGTCACTGGTTATCCAGGGTTTATTATTGGTGAAGCATCACATTGTTCTGGTGAGAATTTTGTTATCTGCACAGAAGTTTATGTAGTTAGTCACACACTCGGTCATTACATTGATGTCCTCTCAATATGGCTAATACAGTGTATCCCAGTCTGTAGCCTCAAAACAACCTTGTAGGATTTCTTCAGCTTTTTCCCAGTTATTTTATTACAGGTTGTCTCTTCCAAAGGATTACACTGAGGTAGAGAAAGTCAAGATTTTGCTGTTTTTTCCAGAGAAAATGTCATAGTTTAGAGATCTACGATTCCTTAACATTTGCTTAAAAACAAGTCTAAAATGTTGTTTTCTTTGGTACAGCAATTGACAAACTCTTGGAATGTTGTCATTGTAGTAGAGATTGGGGTATGATTAAAATCACCCACAATTGCCACAAATACAGCTGTTTTTTCTGTGGCTTAGCAACAGTGGAACTGAATAAATCACAGTGTCTCAAGGCAGAAGGTGGAATATTACCAAAACTACACTGGTAAACTGAGCAAATAATATGGAATAAAACCAATTGCCAACAGTTCAATATCTGGGCTACAGGGACATATCTTCACAGTTGGGGATATGATACTGCAGTTACAATTCAGTAAAACACATAATACTGCATTGCTGATGTTGAGGCTGGGTCCTTGCTAGGATTTGGAGTTCTTTTAACTTTTTTTCGGAAAGATCTTTCATTGCACATAATGACTGATGGAAGAGATTACTTGAATTTCCTGCTCCTCTGTCTGTTTTTGCCCCTGCTCTGCTTCCTCTGCACCTTATTTTTAACTCACTTGGTACTTACAGTTAGTAATGCTGGTAGAGCAATCTAACTGCTCAGGTGGGTAGCTTTATGTTACACACTCCACAAGTATTTGTTTTATGGCAACATTTTTGAAATAGATCCTCAAAAAGTGTTGTAATAGTAAGCCATGTGATGGTAAAGGTCGATCAGGTCAGGTTTTACCAAAGAAAACGTTTTGGCTTACATGTAAAACAAGTGTAGCTCTGATCTATATATAACAAATTGTACAAACTTCATGGTGCAGAAAGTTGATCAGGTTCACCAGGGTTTGCATCTACACATTAAATTTGTGCGTTAATTTTGTTTGCACAAACAGTGCAGTGTTGCTTTTTTGAATCTTAGTGGATCGGCGGAGGTACAGCAAAAAAAAAAAAAAAGCATGCTGAGCATGCCGTATCTACTGGCAAATGCTACAACCCCTGGCAAAAAGTATGGAATCACCAGTCTTGGATGAGCACTCATTCAGACATTTCATGTTGTAAAACAAACTCAGATCAAAAACATGATACAATATTAAGGTCGTTCCAAAGTGCAACTTGTTGGCCTTCAGGAAC
>JAUZNJ010017296.1:0-17400 GCA_034780135.1 Jordanella pulchra
GAATGTTCAATATCCCTTTTACATATGCAGTAAGATTAACTGTATTAAACACTAAAAATAACCATTTTTCCTCAACACTACTTAGTAGTAACTGTTTAAATAAAGACAATAAACTGTATGATAGGTGTTTGTAGCCATTGTTCAAGTTTTTTTAAATCTGTCTTAGTCAAATTATCCAACTAAACAATATTTTTGCCAATAGTTAGACTAAGAACATTGTGGATTATAAATGTTGCTTCATATTTATAGTTTCATAATAGCAGATTTGTAATCATACTTAGATCTTTTAACCCCATGAACAATGGCTGCTGTGCTCCAGGCTCACTTCAGCCCTGTGTTTATTTCCCTCAAGGCTCACTTCTTCAGTTTTAATAAATCCAAGAGAGAAAACAGAAGGCACAAATCAGCTCCATGTCATGGTTATGTCCCTCAGAGGACATGTCTGCTGTAGTTTCTCCTCATATCTTTGTGTCCCTGCAGCTTTGAGTCATGTTTCAGTCGAAAACCTCATTCATGAACTGCACTGCGGTTCTGCGTAGCTCTCATTGTTTTTTTGTGTCCCAAAAAGGCATGTCAACAAAGAACAGTCCATCTTAAAGCCAGACTCTTATCACACGTGTTCTTGATAAATTGTTTTTGGGATTTTTAAGTCTGTTAAGGCTTCCTTATGGATTTTTGGAACAGTTTCACTTTGCTTAAGCCATTCTACGCAACCAAGATAGCATATTGATCATGAAATATTAAACTACCCGTAGCAACCAATTGTGCATAGTAAAAAAAAAAGCAGATATACAGTGACTGAAAGTCATACCTTCATGAGCCTCATCCACCTCTAATTTATCACGTAGGAAATAAATAATTGTTTCAAAATATTGTAATTCAAGAAACAAAGATTGTGTCAGCATTCAGTTCAATGATATCTTGTTCTGACCAGCATTTTCACTTTGATGTGCACTTTATACTTTTGCAAGCTATACAATGATCATAAAATCAGATTTATTTATACTTCATATTTTAAACTACATTTAAGGTCAAATCCTGGTGATATTTTGTCTCTAAAAAGAAAGATAATAAAGTGTGACTTGCAAATCAGACCTGAAAGAAGCAGCATAACTCAGCTGATGTTCAGCTACTGAGAATCACGGTTTTGTAATTGATAGTGTGCTTTCTTTCAGTCCAATTATTAATTTTTCAAAGAATAAATGAAAGAAATGTAAACACCCTGAGGAATTGTTTCAGACAGTTAATAACAATAGGCCAAAGAAACCATTTTCAACTGATTTGTCCACAGGCAAAACACTGGTACATCATGTACTGTAGGTTTCTGAGCTTTGTCATGTCCTAAAAAGAATTATGTCAGATTGCTGCTACTCTGCAACTTGGTATTGGATGCATGCTAAGGCTAAATGTAGCCAAAGTCCCAAAGCAACCTCTAGATTATGTTGCTGCTATTCATCCCGTCTTCTTCTTTTATCTGTTGTTGCTATTTTGCATACCTCTGGTTTCACTTTATCTATAGCTTCTGTACTTCACAGAGATTTGCTCTTTTATTAGAGTAAAATCCATTTGAATGAAGCAGAGAAAACTTAAAGGAGACAGCTAGAGGTTTACCTAGAGGTTTACCTCTAGCTGTCTCCTTTAACCCTCTAGCTGTCTCCTTTAACCCTGTAAAAAGATAAGGCTGTTGAAATATATCATCTAAATTAGTTGCATTCATATGTAGTGCTTCTATATCTGACTTTATTGGCTAAATGTGGATGTAATTACAGCACAGTGACATGAGCAGCTCTGTTGAGATTGATGATCCTCTGATAACTCATAATGAAGTAAAGTTATTACTTTCATTACCCAAGAAAATCATCATCTGGTATCAAAATATAACTCAATCTCAAGATAAGCAGGTTATTGTTTGAGACCTTTACTGCCTTAAAGCATCTCAGTGTAATTTCACTTTAAATAAATAGAGTGTCTTTAAATAATTGGTGTGGAAAACCTGTAGAATGTCTTGCTGCTGACAGCCTGTTTTCTTAAGATATTTGTATTTGAACTGCCTTTTTTTCTCACCACTGTGAACAACATAACCCCAACATATTTTCTGTCATATCCTTAACTGCTGCCAAAGTCTAATGCATGCCACTATGAGTGACTCATGGTGGCATGCATTGGACACGGTCCACTTTTAAAAAACAGAAACTGAATTTTGCATTAGAGTCTTTGAACCTGTGGCCTGGGTTTGGTTGTGACTTGAAATAAAATGCTTAGCTGCATTTGGCGTCTTCAGAGCTTTTCCCATCATGCACCAGATGCTGGAGTGTGTAGGCTGGCTATGATTTGGATTCATCCTGAGAGGCTGTGTGCACCCACTCACCATTAAACAGTCAATTTCTTCTGGATCTCCTTGTATCTCTTCCTTGTTCTATTCTAAGTAAAACCTTCAAATATCATCGACCTTCAGATAGTGGAACCAGCTCTATCATGGTAAAGGGTTATGGATCTGTTATAACATCATGATAAAGTTATAAACCCCAGCCCTCCCTTTATTTTTATTTCTTTAAATTAACAAATCCAGAATTCTTTTTTATTTTTAAAGAGGATTGAATTAATAGCTATGTGGTTATTTCACTTTTGTATGAAATAATCACAGAAAAAAATAATTGCTGTAAATTCTGGCTACTACAGCTAAATCAAAATGCAAAAACAGGCTCTTCAAATGGATGTCTCATCAGGATTTACCTATAAATAAATAGACAGCGAAGAAGGCTGAGTTAGACAGGACCACTAAGAACAACACCAACACCCTTTGTCTAAGGTGAATGATGAACACCGTTTATTTCCAGCTGTTTACACACAAGGTAATTTGGTGTTTGAATGTATGCAGTCCAACTGATTGAAAGTAGCAATGGAAGTACGTATATCTTAGTACATATTCATAAGTTTACACAGAGAATTTTTGAACAATTCAACATTTAATCAAGATTTTTAATAGGGAATCCTTCTCTTTGTCCTCTAGTTTTCTGCAACATTATAGATGAATTGTCTTATGGTTAATAAGGGGATTATTACACTGTTTTTACAGCAGGGAGCCACTAATTCTGCTAAGTGTGATTTCTGTCCAATTAATTGCCTATTAATAAAGGGAATTTCCTTCTACTGAATAAATATCTTCAAATTGAATGTTGTATTTTTATGGAGTTTTTTTTCAGTGGTTTACGTATATGTTTTGGGAAAGTGCAGTAAATACCAAAAAATGCAAACATATGCTGCAATACCTCTAAAACGGAGAGTAGAAAAGGACTTGGAAATTGGCTTTTAATTCTTACTCTACGACCTAAAAGGTTCAGAGCATCTTTGCTCACTTCAGATTCCAACGACAGAAGGACATTCCTCGTATATTTGTTCATGCATTTAGCCTACATTGCAGTTGTTTTCAGAGAACAGGTTGAATTTACTATCTGTGGATTTTATTGTTCAGTGAGAGGCACTATGATGATTCAGAGTGGTTTTTATTGAAGAAACTGAACAATAAAAGCAGCCTCCTTGTTGCTGCAGCCATTTTCTTTTCTTGTAGCTCACAAGGCTTAATGAGGACTGGATTTCCACCATTCAACCCAGTTGATCCTGTTTTTAGAGCCAAGCATTCGGCCAAACTACAAACATAGGTCTCTGAGATCCTCACTGTGTTAATGGAGTTTGTGTTTTAATGATAACAATGAACAAAGTGTGGACACAACAGAAAATGGTTTTACATCTTGAAATCGGACTGAGAGGAGCGAGCCATTTGATGGGACAGCTCACATGAAGAGCTTTTAAAACATCTATAAGAAGTGACAGTGGTTTGTCAGACTTATTGTTGAACTCAGTGACTCATTAAACATGTCAGTGTCAAAGTTTTTAGGATTTTGTGTCACTTTTATTCCCAGCAGAATTTTCCCCAATCAGCTGAGTCTGATATCAGTTCCGAGGCTGTTGAAAACAAAAATAATAAATTGCCAGTTAGTGGTTGATTTAATTGCTGTTTGAAAGCTGTGATCCAGTTGCTATGAATGTAATTTAAATTCTTAGTGTTTGGTAAAATTCGTAGGTTAAAATATATTTTATGCAGAGCTACAATAAAAATAGCATGTATGTAGCTATTCAAACATAAATGTGAGCCTTCGGTTATATTTAGATATTGTTGTTGTAGTTGGGTAGTAAGTGAGATTTGCTGATTCTTGTGACAATGTCTAATATCACAGACTCTTTAAGGAAGATTAATGGGGTATTTTGTCTGATTGCTTTCACCAAGTACAGATTATTATTATAGAGTAAATTACTGTATTGAATCTGAGCTCCTCTGTCAGGTCTATGTCAAATATTTGATTTTAGGTAGTGTTCATTAGGTGATTTTTTTGTTCCAACTAGCTTTGATTCTATCAACGATGCAGTCAAATATCTGTAAAAGTTCTCAGTTATCCAGGTCATGGTCAAGCTTGGAAGGTTCAGTTTAGGCAAATGGACAAAATGTTTTCTAGAAGACGTTTCGTCTCTCATTCAAGAGGCTTTTTCAGTTCTAATGGATGCTTGGGAGCACTGAGAGAAATATACTGTAAGTGTAACGAATAAATTTAGGGAGGAGGTAAAATAATTAGAGGAGGGAAAAAAGGGTAAAAAAAAAAAGGTGGCTCTGACCACTTCCTGGATGGCCCATAGAGAGCACCTGAGTTGTTAGGGAGGTTGTGATTGACTAATCACAACCTCCCTAACCTGTGAGTAAGGTGAGAGCAGGTGGGAGGTGAACTTTCTGGGTATGGTTCCTAAAAGTGTTTTGCATGTAGGTGAGAAGATGTTTTTTCCAGGTTAACAACGATGGTTTCTTTGCACTCCCCTCTGAAACCATTTGTTTTTCTTGACTAGAATATGAGCATTGTTGTCCTTTAGCCTTCAGGTGTAGATGGACGATCAGTCCTGTCCTGAGGAGTTAGCCCCTAATTCTTTGTTTCCCCTCCCCTGTATCGTTAGTTACACCTATCGTATATTTATCTCAGTGCTCCCAAGCAGAACTGAAGAATCCTCTTGGATGAGAGGTAAAATGCCCAGTTGCCTAACCTGAACTTTGTAAGCTATGCTGTCAAAGTTAGATAGTAGACATTCCAAAGTAAAACTTTAAAAGTAAAGCAAACCTGTTATACCATGGTGTTTTAAAGGATCACAGTAGAATGTATTTTCTTGGAAGGAATTAAGGAGCTACTTAAAACGCACGCAGGAGACTGGATGTAAACATCTTGATGAGTTTAGTTTATAAATAACAAAACAAGATGCTTTTATTTTCCTTTCACTCTTACTTCTAGTAGACTCACTCTTACCTCTAGCATACTCATTCTGCTCGATAAAATGAAATAGCCCATCAAAACTGTAGTTTTCATATCACCATTGTTGAACTAAACAATTTGCAAAGATATTTATGAATGGAATAAGACCTTATTGTGATGAAAGTAACAATATGGGTTAACAAACACAGTTCAGCACATACTTACTGCCTGTGCTCTTTTCTGCAAATATGATAAAACTGTAGCTTCTGCATAAATTAAGCATCAAGGATCAACATGTTTTCTGCTAAGTTTAAGTTCTTCTAATGAAGTGCCTGCATGTCTATAAAGCTGCTGCTCTTGGCATTGTCCTTGTGCAGCGTGAGATGCTGCGTGCATGCTCTCATGCAATTCACGCCTCCCCTCCCTCTGACAGAAATGCTGCAATGCGTCTTCCTCAGCTGGCAGTGGGTCAGTGTAACTAGCAGCAGCAGCAGCAGGTGGAGCTTCAGCATAGAAACAGCCAATGAGACTGATTGCAGAGAATTGTGTTTATTTTTTACTACTGTAATGTTGTATTGTTAATAATTTGACCCAGTCATGTAGATTTTAGTTAAGAGATCAATTTATAAAGAGTGGAAAAGAAGTGGGGAGGGGTTGAAGATGCCTACAAGGGATCCATCCTCACTAAATGATTTAGGTCAAACATTGAAGTGGAGATAAGGAAGAAGTTCACAATTTTTTCAAATGATCTTTTTTAAACTGTTTTTTTTTTTGTGCTGCTAGCTCCCACATCTGATAATCACAGGAAATCCTTTGTTTTGAAGAGCAGATCTAAGTTTGTGTTTGTCTTTTTGTAGGTCAGAGAACTCTTCAGTACCAGAGTGATGTCCTACAGACTGTAGTGTTGGTGAACCCATCAGAGGAGACTGTTTGTTTAGAGGTGCGTCTCCTTCAAAAAGACCCCACAATGACAAGTTGTGTAGCAGTTTTGGATGATACATTTTTAATTAAGATTAAAACATGCAGTTTTCCCATCATCCATCCATCCGTGGCCACTGAGGACTCTTCCTTCACATTAGGTGTTATTTGTGGTTTTAGAGTTATGTTTAATATATCCACCTCTGTTACCAAAAGGTTGAATATGACCAACATGATTAAAGTGACAGGCCTTCTTAATGTTTAAAGATATCTTAGGTTTTAAAAAAGAAAAGAGCCACCTGATATAAACAAATACTGCCATTGTTCTTGATGAGAAAAGAAAGAGTCTTTTTTTCTTAAATGATCTATTTTTGGTATTAATTGAAACCAAGGTTGCATCCATACAGAAGCAGTCAAAATATTCACTTTAAAAACTAACCACCCAGCAGCTCTTTAGTTTAGGTCTGAACATTTAAACCTTTTTGTAAATAATGTTTTATCAAGCTGTCTTTGTTGGAATGTTTTCTTTTACAGTTATTAACCTGCTACAAATGTAAGAAATTCCACTGAATGCTTTGGTTTTGATTTGTGATTTTTTGTGTGTCCTTCACCCAGGCTAGTTCTTTGATTACAGACGCTGCTGCTAATAAGTTGCTCATTCTGAGTGGCCAGAGCTCCGAACAAGGAGGTGACATTCTTCTGCAAAGTGGAGCTTTCACTTGGCAACACTTTTCTGATATCATCTCTAAAATTCAAGTAAGCTTTTGACTTCAAAAGACTTAGACTCTTTAAATTAATAAACATATGATTATAGAGCTACCTCTCCTCTGTTTCTCTGTTTCAGGTCATCGAAGTCCTGTCCAGGGCCTCCTCAGAGCTGCCATCCAGGCTTACTGTTTCCTGTCAGGGAGACGGGGGCTGGAGCTCCCTGGGTCAAAGCCCGGAGCAGCAGCCACTCCTTAAAAGTCTTGAATATTGCTTAAACCCTGAGCCCCATCTATCCATCATGGATGGAGTCACAGAGTTCACAGAATATGTCTCGGAAACAGTGGATGTTCCATCACCTTTTGAGCTTCTGGAGCCACCAACCTCTGGTGGATTTCTAAAGCTGTCAAAACCATGCTGCTACATATTTCCCGGAGGCAGGGGAGACTCTGCTCTTTTCGCCGTCAATGGATTCAACATCCTTGTGGATGGAGGGTCAGAGAGGAAGTCCTGCTTCTGGAAGTTAGTTCGACACCTAGACAGGATCGATTCGGTCCTGCTCACTCACATCGGCGCAGACAACCTACCTGGAATAAATGGGCTGTTCCAGAGAAAGATTGCAGAGCAGGAAGAAGAAAAGAACCAGGGGTGTGGTTCCAGTAGTAACGGTGACTGGATGAAGAATTTAATTTCCCCAGAGCTTGGGATTGTGTTTTTCAATGTCCCAGAGAAGCTAAGAATGCCAGAATCTACAATGAAAGTAAAGCGGAGTATTGAAGAAGCATCTCTCACATTGCAATACCTCAACAAGCTTGGCATAACACCAGAGCCTCTTCACAGGGTCGTCAGCAACACCATTGAACCAATAACACTGTTCCACAAACTCGGTGTGGGAAAGCTAGATATGTACGTCTTGAACCCTGTAAAGGAAAGCAAAGAAATGCAGTTTCTGATGCAAAAGTGGGCAGGGAACAGTAAAGCCAAGACAGGGATCATGATGCCGAATGGAAAAGAAGGAGAAATTTCTGTCCCTTATTTAACATCAGTTACTGCTTTAATTGTTTGGATCCCACATCGACCCACAGAAAAGATAGTCCGTGTTCTTTTTCCTGGAAATGCTCCGCAAAATAAAATCTTTGAAGGCCTTGAGAAGTTAAAACACCTGGACTTCCTGCGATACCCAGTGGCCACTCAGAAAGACATATCCTCTGGTGCACCACCTCCTATCATCAAGCAAACTAAAATAAGGTCAAGAACAGACAGCAAAGAAAGTCTCAAATCCTCCCCTAAACCTCATGCAAAAGCTTCTAAGAAAGAAGCCAGTGGGCATGAGGAAGAGTCAAAAAGTGAAGCCACTAAAGACAATAAAGTTGATAAGAAAGAGGAGAAGAAACCCAAAAGTGACAGTTTAAAAGCCACCAAGCAGCAAAAAAACAGTGAAGTGGCTCCTGGTGCCGAGAAGATACCAAAAAAGAAAATTTCCAAGGAAAAATCTACAAAGCAAGAAAAATCATCTAAGATGGATGAAAAGAAAGACAAGGAGAAAAAGGAAACCAAGAAAGAAAAGGTAAAGAAAGATGAGAATATAAAGAAGGAAGAGAAAAAGGAGAGCAAGGCAAAGAATGACAAAAAGAAGGACCAAGGTAAACCGGAGCTCAGAAAAATGACCAAGCCTGACCTGAAGCCGCTCACTCCTGAAGTGAGAAAAACTCTGCATAAGGCCAAGGGTCTGGCCAAACCGAAGACTGACAAAAATAAAGCCGTTAAAGAGGAAGTAAACGAGAAACGGCCAGTTCCAAAGAACATCACCGAAGAGGTTGCAGCAGCAGCTCTGGCTGATAGGTCCATCATGTCATCACCAGAAGACCTCACTGAGGACTTTGAGGCTCTAAAACAAGAGGAGATCTCCAAACAGAAGACAGGGTCTATTGATAGTGATGTAATTCCAGTGCACTCAAATATTAAAGTTTCTTCTCAAGCTGTACCCGGAGAGAAAATAATGTCTGCAACGGAGATTAAGCCTGTTGTATCTGAATCCCCTGTTACCCAAGAAGACAACAAAAGCAAACAAGTGCCGGCTACTCAACAAAAAGACGTGATTCATGGCTTTGATAAGTATAAAGAGGAGAAAATGGAGAGATATGACTTTTTAAAAGAAAGTGTGAGTGACAGATCCAAGAAAAGTGAGAGCTCCGAGGAGGAGGGTGATGTGATTGAAAAAGCTGAATTAGAAGGAACAGAAGATGATGAGGTCATGAAATTCAAAACAGAGGAGGTGAAAAAAGAGTGGGACACCAAAGCAACTGAGCAAAAAACTGCAACAGTCACAGCACCTCTACCAGTCTCTGCCTCTGAACAGTTTTCCTTCATCCAAGATGAGACCATCCCTGCATACTCAGAGACAGAGCAGACAATCTCAGATGAGGAGATTCACGAGGATACTGAAGACAAGATCCCGCAGCTGCGTTATGATGTGGGCTCCTATGACATTTCTGTTCCAGATGTTCCAGGTACATTTGAATCCATGCACGGGATTAAAGAAATGAAGAGTTCTGGAGTTTCTGATGATCCAGATGTCAAACCTAAAGCTATTGTGGGAAGTCAGGAGCCTGAGCTTGCGCCTTATCCTGCCATCATTGCTGCCCCTCTTGCAGAAGAGGAGCATATCTCTTCTGCAACATCTATTACAGAGTATGACAGACTGTCATCTTTTGCTACCTCTGTGGCTGAGGACCAATCAATTGCCTCTGTTACGGCACCTCAGACAGAAGACATTGGGAGGAATTCTCTCTTACTCGACACCATCAACAGCACTCCATCACGTGCAGAGGCTGCCCAAGGGAAAGACTATCTCCATTCAGCAGGTACCATATCTCCCACCTCCTCCCTGGAGGATGACAAGTGCTTTAAATCCCCATCCTCTGATGAGTATCAACCCAACATTCCAGAGATAGATAGTGATGCAAAGACCAAAACAGTCCATGAAGAAGAAGATGATGAAGAAGATGAGGATGAAGACCAAACTCCAAATGTTGACATTCCTCTGGGAAAACTTCAAGAGGGCTATGAACAAGCTGCCTCCTTGATGCGCCAAGAGTTACAGAAATCTCCCTCCACTGCCATTCCTACACAGGCTGTCAAGGAAGGCCAGACAGAAGCATTTAAGACCACTGCTGATGTAAAAACTATCTCACCCCCTCCATCTTTCTCTCCTGGGCTGGAGTCCAGGTCAAGGCAGGACAGTGATGAGAGATGCTTTAGTCCTGATGACAGCACCATGAAATTGGCCTCACCCACACAGTCAGTGCCCACAAGCAGTGGCCACTCTCCAACAGACGAAAAAGTTTTAAAGCCAGAAGAAAAAGATGAGCGACTGACCAGTGTTAAGGCTGAAATACAAAAAACTGACCGATCAGTTACCATCTCAGACAATACCTCTTTTATTGGCTTGCCAGGTGACAAAACAGCTTTTGAAGCATCTGAGGAATCAGATGAGGACAGTGAGGATGACTATTATACCAAAAAGGAGTTAAAGCCAGTTTTAAAAGCAAAACTCATGGAAGCAAAGGAGGGTTGCTTTTTGGATGATGACTTTACAATTGAAGGGAAATGTGCAAAAACGGAACCAGGAGCTGACAGCTCAGACAAGATGCAAGTGTCCATTAGCACAATGGAGAAGCCCAAACCAAAAGTGATGTTTTCTGATGAAGACGATGAAAAAGATGAACATTTTCCAAGGGAGGTTGGATCTACAATCCTTTCAGATGAAAAATATCAAACTGAGAAAAATGATATTACCATCAAAGAGCCAGAGAAAAGTGTCCATTTCAGTCTTTATGAATGTCCAGAGAAAGAAAGCCGCGAGAGGGCAGTGTACACAAGACAGGACACACCATATGTCCATGGAAAAACGTTCTCTTATGGAGATATTTATGACAGCAAAACAAGCTCGGAGGAGTCTGATATGTATCGAGAAGAATCTCAAGATAAGGTAGAGCAAGTATCTTCAAAGACTGAAGCAGATTTGCACAAAGATGAGCCTTTGTCACAAGACATGGTATCGGACAAGGTGTTAGAAAAAGAAGGAAGAGAATACTCCACCTCTACATGGATTGAGTCTAAGAGTATGTCAGCCACAGATCCATTTGAAAAAGAGGTGAAAGAAAAAGAAAAATTTGTTTATAGTCAGACTAGTCGTTTCCCTTCAGTTGCTGACAGGCCTGAAGCTTCAACCACTTGTTTAAAGTCAGAAGAGGATCATACTCCCATCACAAAGCCCCCGCCTTTCTCCCCAGTCACATCGGGCTACAATGAGAAAGGTTCATGTTTAGAGATAGATATGCGAAAGCTTACGACAAGAGATGAAGAGGATTATGATGATGATGAAGTTCTTGATGATGGTGATGAAGAAGAAGAAGATGAAGAGGAGGACGATGAAGATGCAATTGATTATGACATGGAGAAAGGTGCCAAAGAGAAATCGGAGAAAGAAGTCAAAAGTCCAGTTGGTGAAATGCTGGCTTCAAACAGACCTGAGTTCATGGTCTCTATGGCGGGATACAGTTATAACAGTCAGGTAAAACCAAGCCTAACAGAGACCAGATCAAGTTCAGGAACTAAGGGGGAAGATCAAGCCCAGGCTGGGTCCATCTGTGTCAGTGGAAAACCAGTTAATGTAGGAGATACCACTTTGTCTAGCTACTCCTCGGGTTTTGAAGATTCATACAAGAAAGAGTTGTTTCTGTCAAGTCAGACTGAAGACAAAGATAAAACAGTTTCTCCTTTTAGATCAAGTGAGGATGATTATTATCAAAGCCAAAAAGACATTACTGAATTTGAGAAACAAAAGACACCAGATATTCTGAGTAAGAGCTCGTTGGAAACAAACTTTCAGTACACAACCACAGCTGCTGCTCCGGGCTACTCATCATCTTCTGCCTACAGCTACTCATCTTCCACTTCTGGCTCCTTATCCACCAGTCGACAGTTTGGAGAGGAGCTAGAGACACCTGCGTCTGCTGAGCCTCTCTTTGAGTATTCTTCATTTAAAGATGAACATTCGCTTGTCATGGATTCTCCCTTCTCCAGCTCAGCTGGTGCTAAGGATGACTATCTTGAAGTTTCTGAGAAGCAAATCACTGTAACTACCACTGCTGAGTCCAGCTCGAGTTTAGCTCGCTTTTCACCCCTCAGTCCTTTTGAGGAGGTCAAATCCTTCCCAGCAGTCTCGTCTGTAACTACCACCCAAGAGAAGGAACATGGAGCTCCATTAGGTGTAGTTACTGAAAAAGCACCTCAATCTGACTGCTTCTATAAGCCTGAATGGCCTGAAGATACAAAGTTGGACACGGCTGCTGGGTTTGGGGCTTCTATGGGTCCTTTTGCAGACTTCTCGATGAATAAAGAGGCAGCCAGTGCTGCTTTGTTTGGCGTCACTTCCTCTCCTCGGCCTGACATTGAAGGCAAGCATTACTTTGAGGAAACTGATAGCAGTGAAGAGGAGGATGAGGAGGCATATCTGCGTGAAATGACCCAGAGGTCTCCTTCCAGTGGTCCTACAAGTAGCCTCCCATTTTGTGACAAGCCAGTTGCTCCAGCCTTCAGTGGAAAGACGAGTGATGCACTTCCAGATGTTCTTGGCTCTTACATGTCAACACCTCTCCAGACAAGCAAGGCAGACACAACAAATGGCCCGACAGAGGTAAGCACAAGTAGTACCCTTCTTTCTGGGGTAACGACAACTGGAGCTCCTTCAGGCTCAGCTAAAGTAGATTCCAAAGAGGGAGCAGCAGGTTACGTTCGTAGTTCTTATGAGTGGGAAATGCCTAAGTCTCAAATGGGGATGGTGCCTGGAGACTCCCCTCCTCATTACCGCCATGATGATGAGTTTGAAGAGGAATGTGAGATGGAGCCAGAACACCCCCCTCGCCCACTGTCACTTGCCTCAACAGATCAGCAGTTCCACTCTTCGTTCTTTGCAGGAGAGTGCAGCCGAGGTGAACAAGACGATGATGATGATGATGATGATGATGACAGTGACCAGGACCTACCCATAGGAGCAACCTCTTCTTACACCAGCCGCTCCTCTCCTGGATACTCATCCTCTGAATTCAGGCAGCATAAAGAAGACTTGTCACCGTCCTTTATCAACCCCTGCATGAGGCGGTTTTCCAGTAATGAGGATGACAAAGAGGAAGGTCACAGAAGTGATCAATCACAGGAGGGAGATGAACATGACCTGTCAGTCAAGAAGAGAGCTCACAAACAACCCCATGTTCATGAGCCTCATTGCAGAGACAGCAGCTCTCTGCACCAGGCTGGTGGTATGTCTGCAGGGCTGTGTCTGGCCACAGAGGACACCCCGCCTACCTCTGTCAGTGAATCTCTCCCCTCTCAGTCAGAGTCAGATCTGCATCCTGGCACAGAAGAGTACCCCTCAGTTGCCGGTCAAGGCAACATGGACTCAGATGAGGACGGAGAGTATATGCCAATTGATAAATCTGCCACAGGAGGAGGTAGCCATTATTCTGCTTCCAGGAGGAGCCATGATCCTCCTCCTGTTCCCCCACTGGACCCCCACCCTCATCCTCCCCACCCAGATGTCTGCATGGTGGATCCTGACTCTTTAGCTAATGGATCCCTGAAGAAGGAACTGAAAGCAAAAAGCTTAAAGAAATCTTCAGGAAAAACCAAATCAGCATCTCCTGCCAGGCGTAGGAGGTCTCCCATGCCAGTTAAACAGACCTCACCTCGGAGCGCCTCTCTTAAGAAAAAAGAAACAGACAAGAGCTCACGTACGTCTCGTCAGTCGGACGGCCAAGCCTCAAAAGACGATGACCTCTCCAGATCGAGCTATAACCTTGGCAAAGGGCTGACAAATGGTGTCAAAACCAGCTCAGGTGAGCAAGTGTAAAGTTAAATGTAAAAAAGTAAAAAGGTTGCATCAGTTTTGACATCAGCTCGTCTGATTTAATCTACAACATAAAAATAGATAAAAGTGCCACTCCAGGTCAATATATGTAATAAAGCATTGAAATAAATACTCCCATTTTTAAGGAGCACTATCTTTCATGACTTTTTTTATTAATTCTTTGGCTTCAATTCAATTAATCATAAGGTGTTAAAAAAATAAGAATTACTTCATAAAGTAATCATTAGGGCTACAGTTATTTGTTAAACCACTATAAACCATTTTGATTTTGTTCAAACTTCTCCTACAGTTGTTCACGAGTTTTTCAAAAGAAGCATAAGAGAAACAATGTATATTTATTTTAAGGGATTTTTAGTGGTCCTGGTATTTGGTTCACCTGTGATTGTGTTAAAATGGTTTATTTGGTAACATCAGATTTTTTACCCAATACTTATTAAACTGAGTTAAGCTGTAGTTCACATTTTGCCTAAATTTTTATGGTGTGATTATGCTTGAAATAAAGGCCAGATAATTTGAAGGATTTATACATGTCTTAAGCCATAGGTTTTTTATAAATTTGACTCTGTTATGTAATGCCGGTACAGGAAATAAACTGGATTGTATTTAGTTGTATAACCAGTTAATAATTGCCTATATCTTAATTTGAAATGTATTACTTAGAAATAAATTGGATTGAGTTGGACTCTTTTTATCTTGAACCCCAATTGACTTTATGTAGCTTATTTAATGATGATGGTGTTTTGCCTAAAAGTGAAGCTGTGGTTCCTTCTCACAGGTTCTCAGAAATCCGGTTCACCAGCCGCTTCTGGCCTTCCCATTTATGTCGACATGGCCTACATTCCCAACCACTGCAGTGCTAAGAATGTGGATCAAGAGTTTTTTAAGCGCATTCGCTCTGCATACTACGTAGTGAGTGGAAACGACGCTGCAGGAGGTGAACCTAGCCGAGCAGTCCTTGATGCTTTGTTGGAGGCAAAAGCTCAGTGGGGATCAAATCTTCAGGTATTAGAACAGCTCGCATCCCATGCTTGTCTACTTATACAACCCTCCTCACATGCATTATCCACTTATAATGCATGTTATAATGCACATTATTAAAAGGGTGGACATTTTCAACAGTTTTTCTAAAAGCACTACGAACTGAATGTATTTCATCGTCTTCAAACTAACACAAATACTCAAGCTCAGTTCAGTTTAAAATAAAAATAGAGTGAAATTGTGTACTGACCTTAACAGAATTAAATTACTAAACTCTATGTAGTTTATTAATACAGCAGTAATTCACAACACATGTGACATCAGGGCATTTACAGAGTCAATCTTTAACAGCCTTATTGGTTAGGAATTTACTATCCAATGAAACCCAGTAGATTGCATCGAGTCATTGCCTTTGCAGAATTCACTCTTTCTGTATAATAGTAACAGCGATTAGTCGCTTACATTGTGACTTTAACTTTGCAGCAATCCCTCATATTGAGCATGCATACACAAACAGGAAGAACCCTCCAGCAGAAATAGATTGACTGTGAACGACCTTCTGCCACAACCGACCTGGGGTTTGAGAAGATGGAGACATATGCACAAAATGAACAACAAAATACTTGAAAGGAACATAATATAACAGTTCCCGATATAACAGCACTCAAGGTTGACTCAAAGAATGCTCTGGCAATTTTCACATTCTAGAAAAAAATGGTTTAAATGGCAGAGCACTACCAGCATGTGACTGCTACCTGGGAGAGACTGAATGCTTTTGTTACAGACTGTGGTATCATTCAAAGCCATGGAACCTTCCTAGATGGACTTCATATCACTCCCCCCCCCTTGTCCTTTGAGAGCCAGATACGAGTTTAATCAGAGAAAACCTTCCAAAGCAAGTCCCACAGCTCTTGAACTGGATGAAGAACAAACTGACAGAAGGTCATTCATTATTATAACCAATTTAAAACAATCTCCTATCACTGCTTCTTATCTCTAATCAGTAGAAATTGATTCTTGGCTTCATCTTCGATCTTGTGTTGTGGGTGGCAAAGGATGAGAGCAATCTATTAGAATACAGTGAATGTGTTAGTGGCTGTAAAAAAAAATAAAAAAAGAGGTAATAATAATAATATTTGTTTTTATGATTTTAGAAAAGAAGGATAAAACGACATGATTGATATTTTTTTACAATGCAATTTAAATGAACTTATCTCAATGTGGTACAGAGAGAGGTCAAAACAATTACAAAATATTAATTTTAAAAGATTACATACTAATATGAACAAGAAAACATCCGTATTGTGTAACAAGTTAGGCAGGGTTGGGTTTTGTATGTCTTAGATCAGGCGTGTCAAACTGGTTCCAGAAAGGGCCATGTGGCTGCTGCTGGTTTTCTTTCCACCCAAGCAGTAGCACACCAGACTCCATTTATCTCATCAAGTCATCAGGTTAAGACTAGACTACGATGGATGGAGTCTGGTGTGCTACTGCTTGGGTGGAAAGAAAACCAGCAGCAGCCACACGGCCCTTTCTTGAACCAGTTTGACACCCCTGTCTTAGATGATTTATTTTAATTTCTGTATAATTTAACAGAAGAAAGCAGATTATTGGAGGTGGCACCTCAGACAAACTGCTTGTCCGTGTAACCTTCATCTTCTCACTGTGTGACATTTTTTTTGCCTGTATCCCTCTCAGGTGACACTGATCCCCACCCATGACACAGAGGTGACCCGCGACTGGTACCAGCAGACTCACGAGAGGCAACAGGAGCTCAACATCATGGTCCTGGCTTCCAGCAGCACTGTCGTCATGCAGGACGAGTCTTTTCCAGCTTGCAAGATTGAGTTTTAAGATCTCCTTCACGTCTCCTTTTCCCATCTTTCTAGTCTCCCTGCTGTAGATCTTTTCTGATTATTCTTTTCTGTATCCTGATATGCAACCTGATGTGTCTCTGCTCTAGCCATTTAAATTGTATGGTAAAGCAGCGACAGAATTAGGGAACTTTTTTCAGCGTTTTTGATGTTTTCTAAGCTTAGTGTGGCTGTTGCCATACTAATCCTATAGGTACTTTGCAGCTAGTGGTCATCCTCCCCTGGATTAATAATCATTGCTGTTTTTTCTGTGGCGTAGCCCTGAACCTTTTCCCACTTAGTCATGTTACAACCACAAACTTCCTGTGTTTTATAGGGACTGATTTTTTTCTCAGATCGTCTCTGTAAAATAGCTCAAACTCAGTGAGACAGAATAGAAACTGTCTTTGAATATCAGTTTAAAGGTGTTGCCAATAGATTTAGGTATGAACTTTGACTTGGCCATAGTATCTCATGACTATTCTTGGAGCTAAATCATTCCATTGTGGCTCCAGCTGTATATTGATTGCCATCCTGCTGGAAGGTGAACCTTTACCCCAGTATCCACTCTTTTGCAGTTTCCAACAGATTTTCCTGAAGAAAAACACCCCACAGCATGATGCTGCCACAACCATTTGTTGATTTCTGATTATGGGTGCACCAGATTTAGTTTTGAGGCATCAGAGCCTATAAGACTGAATATTAATTAAAAAAAAAAAAAAAAAAA
>JAUZNJ010017318.1:0-17400 GCA_034780135.1 Jordanella pulchra
TATATTTATATATACATATATATATCAATACGCATTTATTTACTTATACTATATTACAAAGAAATAATTAATTCTTTAAACAGAAAAAAAAATATGTATTCAATGTTTAAATAATGTTTATATTCGTAGACTTTTGTCTTAATAAATAACTTAGGTAGGTTAGTTCTTTAGCAAATGGCATGTTTTAGAGTCTGTGTATCATTGCTCCAGGTAATGCAATTCGATTACCAGATTAGTTGACAGTTATTCCAATAAATGATTAATCTGAATAATCATTTTAGCCCTACATTTTAAAACCAAAAATACGTTTTAGAGGGTTGAATTTTAAGATTATTCTCCTATCTACCTAAGACATATAATGTTTAAATAATTAAGACCTATCCAGTCATAGGGCGAGACAGTAGTATTGTGCTGTATTGTCCAAAAGTACTGATAACTGATAAGTTTTTATTCTAAATAGCCAAATAAAACTAAACCAAAAAACTTACAAGGTTTTAATAATTATACAAATCATTCCTATACTTTCAAGGGATTCCTGAGTGTTTTCTGATTTACTCCCATCTGGCCTTTGCTGTTAATGCAAATTCACCCCTCCATCTGTTTCACATTAAAAGGCCTGCAGCAGTTCAGCAGAAATAATCTTTTCACATCACATTTACCCTGAAACATCTGCACAAAGTGTTGAGTTTTGTTGGCAGCAACTCAAAATGATGAAAGAACTGAAAAGCAGTGCTGATCAGAACAAATACACTTATGAGGATGTTTTTCTTTTAAAAAGAAAAAGTATCAAGTAAATTTGTCATGAGGCCAGAAAACAAGGTCATGACAGATGTAGCACTGTTTAAACATTCACATGTAAACCTTTGTAATTACTTCATGCGAATTGCATTGTATTTTTACTAGAAATTCAAATAATAAAAAAATATAATGCACACAGGTTCATTAAAAATATCTCCTGAAGTCTTTTCCTGTATGCAGAAATACGACATTAACTGTTTGATTATATAAAAAAGGAACTGATTAATCTGCAGGATATCAAGACTAAACTACAATACCGAAAAAACAAGGGGCATCATGTAGGTGTATGCTGAACGCAAAATTCATGTCATTATTTAAAAAAAAAAAAAAAAAAAAAAAAAGAGTCCCTAATCCTAAATAGTAAGAGCTAAAATGCTAGTGCAAACGAAAAATGTGCAAAATGTGGGCATGCTGCAGGAGTTCAACCAAGATTGTGTGCAGAGTAGATAGCATGTGCAAAACTAGCTAGCGACACACACAGAGAGGCTATTCATTTCATAATAACATAGAATATAATAGTGCATTTTTCCAAGCAAGCTTGCACATGATTTTCATATGTACAGCACAGAAACTGACCTGCAATGTCTTTCACATTTGATAAGTAACTGTGGGTGGTAAGAGATTACATTTTTCACAAGTTCTCCCAGTATTTTGCTAATTTAAGCGATTAGCATATGTTCTGCATATTCATGAGGGCAATTATCTAAATCCATTCTGGCTGACCTAAACATTTCTGGAAAGTCTGTGATCATAGTTTAAAAGACCCTGTATTCCTGTTCTAACTACTTTTACCAGACATTTTTCTTCCTTGTTTTATATATTGTATTTGTGTTCTAGCACTGTAAAATCTATGTTTATCATTCGTGCTGTTATTTGTAATTGGTAATTGAGAGGTGCACTCCATGGTCATTGAGGTAATGCAGAGGAACAGCATAATACTAGTAACAGCAGTGAGGAGGAAGAGAAGAATGAGAGGAAAGTGATAGAAGGAAAGGAGAAAAAGCAGGGCAGCAAAGCAGGAACCACCAAAAAGATAATGGAGCCAGACAGAGGTCCAGTGTGCAGGGTATGGTTGACAGTAAGTCTTTGCTACAGGAATACCTTTACCTATATGTGCTGTAATACATATAGGTAAAGGTATTCCTACAGATACAGTGGGGAGAACAAGTATTTGACACACTGTTGATTTTTCAGGTTTTCCCACTTGCAAAGCATGTAGAAGACTGTACTTCTATCATAGGTACTCTTCAACTGTGAGTGATGGAATCTAAAACAAAAATCCTGAAAAATAAAATGTATGATTTGTATTGTAATTGTATTTTGTTGTTAAAAATATTTTTAAAAATTAAATTTTGGGGGAAAATAGAAACTTAGAATACAATTTAATTTTACCTGAATGATCAGATGTTGGACTCGGAAAGTATGTTTTCTGAAAATCCGGAGCAAGTAGAGAGGTTCTTCATCTTAGTAAGATATCTGCCAGTCATCCTCTCACACACACGTCAATGTTAAGCTACTTAATGAGAGTATAAAACATATGATGCGTACCTGAGTAGACAACAAAGGTGTTCATCTACTTCTGAGTGTTGGAACTGTAATGTCTTTTAGTGATGAACTTGCTATTAGTCCACTGTCAAATAAATATGCGACACAAAAACTTGGTTTGGATACTGGTTGCCAGAGGAGGAACTACGCCTTAAAGACGGGGCTACGACCAAACAGCTGTTTTTGTTCTGCTGAAAGGCTGCCATAGGACAATAAGGACATTGGCCATTTAAGAAAACGTTATATTTTGGTGTATCCCAAAGTTTGTAGATCTAAGTTTTAACATGTTGTAAAAATGTTTAGTATTCTTAACTGTAATTAAGACTCTTGAAAAATATAAAATCGCAAGCATAAGCTACAACAAGTTTTCATAGATATCTAAAATAAGGTCTGATAAAACTAGAGGAACAGTATAAAGTTGTTTTTTTATATATATATGTTCCTATTAAATGATATTACACTCTCATTAATCTGTATACTTTCTCTAAATTATGAAGTGAAAAGTGAAAGCATCCACTCACTAGCTAACATGGATGGTTATTCATACAGTAAAGAAAACCAGCAATAACCTTTCCCTCTAAAAACAGGCAGGGAATGAAACACACTCCAAGTTGTGCGGTGGCATGATTAAAAATTTAACACACTCTTTCACCTACAGAATCAACTGGTGTCAAGTTGGAGAGTGAACATTAATTATCCAGGAATGTCCAACACCAACTCCTGAATTTTTTTTTTTACATTATTAATATCCTCTACAAAACAAGAGCCATGTGTTAGCCATGTCTCATTATTAGTAGCTCAGTACCAAGGCCACCGTTTTCCAATTACTGCTTCAGTACCTGCTCAACTGTAAAAAAAAAAAAAAAAAACTCTTTAATCCCCTTTAAAATGCTCTAAGCAGCTAAAAAGGTCATAACCAGGTGGACATCGAAACTTGCACTATTCTGGAGTTAAAAATAAAGTTGATGCCCTTTTTTTATTTAACAATTGATAGTGTTGTGACAGTTACAGTGAACAATTAGGAAGATTTGAGGCTTAAAGGACTTCAATTACATCTCTTTAATAGTACATTTAGTTGAAAAATGAATCCGTATGTCAGCAAATCCTAGATCACTGTTGTTCGCATTCAAAATGTGCTCAAGATTCCATTGTTCATTTTAAGACTAAATCTAAAGAGAATTAAATAAGTTCAAACACTTGTACTTGATGTGCATAACAATTATCCCAGTAGAAATAGAGTTGGTAAAGAGCAAGCCACACATTAGCCTATTTAGTCTGCACTCATGCTGACAGGTGTTGTGAAGTCATGCGTCTTTGCAGGAAAATTCACACAGAGCTCCTCACTTCTGCCAGTTCCACTTTCCCGGCCATGTTTATGACTTCACCTCCTGCCGGGGCCCTCTGGCAAGAAGAAAACTAGACGGCCTCTTAACAGTCAGAGCTTTTTAGACTCAACAAGCGAGTGGCTGGAACTTTCCGGGGGAAATGGGTTGCTGTCTTATGCTTACAGTTAAGCTTCTTTTTGATGAATGCAGGGCTCTTACCAAATTTTGTAAAAGTAAACAGATTTCTAGCATATGGCAGAGAATAGTGTTCAGAGAAAAAAGGCAGGTTTTATAACAACGAACGTGAGTGGTGATAAGGGGCGATTCATTCAATAAAATGTTCTTGAGGAAAAGCTGATTTCATCGCTGGAAAACTGTCTTCTGAGTGGTGTAACGCAACACTGAGAAAAACCCCAGGAGATATTTCTGTTTCACTTTAAAGAACAAAAAAAAAAAAAAAAAAACAGTGAATCAAAGGCATTAAAACTTCTTATATCCCACCCTAATCCTTTTATCCAGGTCTCCTAAACACAGGTGCTGGCAGTAGAGAGGCTGGTGTGTTAAGCAGAGAAACTAACCGCTTCATACTAAGCAATCGTTGTCATAAAGTGAAAACTGAGAAGTATGGTAAACTGTGTAAAGATGCCTGTCTCTTAAGGTGAATATTTGCTTTGATATACTGACAGTGGGGAGCAGCCCTGCCATCTGTGATCACTCATTCGCTGTGGGGAATAACTCCTACTTCCTATGGAGGTTGGTAATCAGCCTAGCATAGGTTATGGCACTCACTGAAGGCTGTCCATTGACTTTTATCTGAGGGAATTACAAGTTACTCTCATGCATTTGTACAAAAACAACAGATAAGATTATCTTACTAAAGTGTAGAAAGGAAAGCTATTTTATTTTACTTTCATCTCCCAAGTGAGCTCAAATCTTTAGCAGATTAGAGACAACGGACGCCATAAGTCAAATACTTGGATTTTCATTTAAACTACATTTTCATTGAGTGGCATTTTATCAAACAGAACCTTCTCTTTTATTTTTATATTATTTGTGCAGTCTTTACAGTTATCACACCAATAACACAAATTTGGCTAGTCTAAAAGCATCTAAAGAAAACCTTAATAAAAGTCTTAAACTGCTTTTAGTTCAGATGCAAAATTCATCAGTGCAGTAGAAACCTCAGAAGGCAGCTGAAAAAACAAGTGGTGCTACAAACAACCTTTAATTTCAACAACATACGACAAGTTTGCTGTAGAATATGCTTTGGCTGCATATCTGATTTAGCAGTACAGTAATGGAAAATGTATGATTTCTGTTACCTATCAAACCTTAAGGAGTTTCATCACATTCCTGGTGTTGAATAAGTGTTGAGTGCATGTAATCTGCTGGAGCAATCATAATCCTCAATAGTTTGTCACAGAAACAGTGCCTTATATATCTGTGAATTATATCAGTACAATGGGTGATGTCCAATATTGAGGTTTACAGAGACAAAGGAATAAAAGAATAAAAAAATATCTGCTGATACCAATAGCATGCCATCCATGATTACAACCATATCCCTGCACACCTGCAGCCTTTGAACAGAGGCTAGTAGCTGTGGTGAAACAAAGTATTGGTTCCATGGGACATCTTTTTCATCAAAGGAGTCACACAAGGGGTTGTAAATGAGCAAAAAAAAAAAAAGAATTTACCCGTAAAAATGTATATATGTCGTCTATTTTTAGTGTGTTTCGTTTTGAAGCTTGAACTGAGTTGTGTCAGAGCATGCATAGAGCAAGTGTAAGCTAAAGCGATCAGTGACTCTAGCTATACATCAATAAGTGGTTTGAGCACTGATAGACCCAGAACACTGACATGTTTTTTGTGTTTTACATATTTTACTCCTCACTAACCTGCATAAATGTCAGAATAGTCCTTATAAAAGTGCCATGCTGTGCATATCTGCAAAGACAGTCACCAATAATACTGCTGTGTTTAGAACTTGTTTAGAACAACTTGCCTTGATCACTTTGCACAGCTTTCATGATTTTTGTATTTATTATCTGTAAAGATCTATGTGATATCTAAATGAGTTGCATTTTAGTGCAGCAGCTATCATCTTCGTTGTTAGTTGAAATGCTAATCCTGAACACGACATCATCCTGGCGCCATTGGCCATATTGTGAGTCCACATGCGGTTTAAGCCACCATTTTAGTGGTCTATCTCTAAACATGGCACTATCAAACAATCAATAAGCTTTTGGACTTTAATGTTGTGAAAATAGCCATCAAATTCACTACATCAGTTCTGTAATTCCACATCTCACAATGCAGACATTCATTAAACAATAATTGGCAAGGATGATTGGATATCATCAAAGCTGTTTGGATTGAATTTCCTGATAACCAGGTGAAACCCCAACTTATTAAGCTTGATCAAAATTACTTTGATTTTAAGTGTCAAATGAAAATAAATTATCTTAACAAAAATATGAGAGGTGTACACAGTTTAGTGAGATACTCCAGTTAAAGCACCGAAACATTAATAAAACAAAATAAAAGCACTACCAAATAAGCTACCTTAACAATTATACCATTTGTGGCAACATGAGACTGAATCTGTCCTTTAGATGATAGATAAAATGCTTCCTTATGCCTGATCTAACTCAAAGTTATACACTAAACATGTTCTTCCACGGGCTGTTTGAAAAGAGCTTGAACAGGTTGGGATAAAGGTCAGGAAAGAGAATGGCTCTGATGCTTTTGGGAAATTCCAATGTTATTACAGTCACATCTGGACTCGAATGACTAATGAAATCGCTCTGCAAAAGAGCTGCTAATTTAAATGGGAAAAAGATGTTTTCTACCATGGTGATAACATGCCTGTTTTCCAAACACGAAGCAAAGAACACCTGGAATGTTATTTGTGCAGCACCGACCACCAGAAATTTGAAAAGTAAGAAAATTGTGTCTCAAGTAAATCAATACTCTGCTTCACACACTGAGCCTGCAAAAGCAATTCATGTAGTATTTGCTCAGTGAAGTGTGACAGGGGAGGCCTGTGCACAAGAGCTTCCAGAGAGCTCACTATATAAGGGAGATGGACAAAAACTAAATAATTACAGCTTTCATTCAAGTCCTTACGAAAAGAAATTCTCTTTTCAGTTTTAGCTTATAAAACAGAAATATTAGCACTAGGTCGAAATAACTGTTTTCAATGTTTACATTTTCAAACATGCAATTATTATTATTTTTCTTTAGTCTGCTTTTGCTTTTTTAAAATCTTATTTTAGAAACCTTGGTCATTTCAAGAAAGTCTTTTGGAAGGTACCCATGACAGCTAAGCCCCGTTTCAAAAACTGAACTTAATTTTAAGCAATTAGAGAGAAGATATCCTGAGTAAATCTATTTGGCTCTGTGATATATTGTGATTTTAAGCTTTAGAACAGGTGATATCAACAAGGTAACTCAACTGTGAGTGAAGTCAGCCCAGAATTAAGGAGCACGATTATATCGGAAGCTCCCATCAATGGAAAGCAGACAACATGATGCCACTGGAACAAAAAAAAAAAAAGCCTTGAGGTGCATTTCTCACTTACAGTATTAATGATGGCATATGCAGATTATCAAAACATATTCAACACAGATTGCAATACTGTTCCTGATTCAAAATGATAGATTTAGGTTGGCAGAGACCAAAATAACGTGCAAGTGTGATTTGACAGGGAATTAAAGTTGTATCCTCAACAGTACATTTAGGCTATGTTTGCACTGCAGGCCTTAATGCTCAATTCTGATTATTTTTTTGTGAAATCCGATTGTTTTGCTTGGCCGTTCACATTTCCACATATCTGTTACTTTTATGTGATTTCCCGTGTTAAGTGCATTCATACAACTTAAGTGCCCCCATTCAAAAGTAGAAGACGCAATGACGTCACAAGCAAGCGTGCTCTGCGTTTACAGAAGTGAACATGGGTGGTAGTGCTGGAGCGCCTCTTGAAATCTTTCATTTCTTTACCAACCTCAGTCTTTGCATAAACAACACAATCTTTTCAAGAAGGTCGAAAATAAAGACTGCTCTCCACATTATCGTCCTCCATTGTTGTTTTTTTTTCTCTCGCATAGCAAGACACGGAATACTGACTTTTGTTGAGTATTAATGAAGTACAGGTTGGATAAATTCGACCCGGCCGTTCAGACACAGGTTGCATTTGAGAAGATCGGATACGGATCAGGACCACATATCCAAGTGGCATTTGAAAAAAAAAAAACCTTATTTAACAAAAAAATATAAAGAGAATATGTGTATGTGTGTGTGTGTGTGTGTGGGTGTGTATGCATGTATGTGAAATGTGTACCTAGGTCTAACTCAGCTGGTGCAAAATGATGAATTACAATAAAAAATATATTAAAAAATGAAATCCAGTTAAAAGCTATAGTTATGTTTAACATTTACAAGCCAAGTTACATAACATTCCTTGAAAATATTCTACAAATAAAATTAATAATATATACGAAGTTAAACCTTGGTTTATGACTTAATATGAAAAAAATACAGATAAAATTTGCATATTTCTCTGTTTCTAAAACTCTTTGCAAAACAGCCAATCAAGGTTTACTTAGAAGAAAACGCAATCATGCTTAATCAAAAAGGAAACCCTAAAAAGCAAAAGACAAATAAAACATAATTTATTTAGAGGAGTCAATTTAATGGTCCTCTGTGCTTTAAGTTATGTCTGATACTCCTAAAAATATATGAATAGACAATCTATGAATGCCTGCAGTGCCCTAATGTGGAACCGGCTAAATTATTACCTACACTGGTACCTTCTGCAGCTCTAAGCTATCTGTGCCTGATGATAAAATAATGAATGAGGGAATGATTTGATAAATGTTGATCCAATAAAGAATTTGTGATCAATACAAGAGAATGACCTCATTGGCACCTGTGCTGTGCAGCAAAAGTTTAATGATACAGCCTTGAAAAATTCCTGTCTGCATATATTTGCATTGGAGCACAAATAATCGGTAATTGTCGCGTTTTATGAGTAATCTGTGGGTTGACATTTTATTTAGATCATTACTAGCAAGAAATTGGTAATGCTCAAGAATCTAATTGCTTGGAGTATTTCCTCTTTAACATGGCTCCTGAAGTAAACAAATGTCATACTTAACCCTTTCCTTTTGTCAGGTCTCAATTGTTCAACAGACTCGGGATAAGTTCAACAAATCTTGCTACTAACAAGAATTGGTTCACAGGATAAGGACTAGAAAAGGCTGTGATTAATACAATTCTGAATTCTTATCCGTGGCAGAAAACTCATAAGGAGAATATCTGGTCATCAGTTTGTGACCTTAAGTCAACATTTAATTTCCCGAAAGCATGAATAAAGCATTTTTAAATTGGCTAAATTGGAATTCATCTATTTCCTTCATACCCATGAATTACCCTTCATATTAGTTTCAGGCTACATTCAGACATATATCTGCACTAAAAGTTGGAAAATAGGGATGACAGCAGAGGGATAATTTGTCACTTATTTTACATTAGTAAAGGAAAGATAAGTCTTCTGCATTTTTCAAAGTTGGCATTATGAGGGCAAAAGTGGGCCCCCACCCCACACACCATAAAATTACCACAATCAGACAGAACCCTTTGATGCACGGGTGGTCTCACATTGTTTACAGCAAACCCTGCCCCGACCATCTGAATGTTGGCACTGAAATGGAGACTCATTGGAACAGGCAACATTTTCCAATCTGTTATTGTCCAGTTTAGGTTAGCCTGTGTGAACTCTAGCCTCAGTTTACAGTTCTTAGCCAACATACTGTAAGTAGCACCCTGTGGGGTGCTCTGCTTCTTTGCTTTCAAACACGGCATTGCGCCTTGCTTGGTTTTATCTAATGGTGGTTTAAGCTACCATTCTCTTTCCCTCACTGTAAACAAGGCTGTCCATTTTCCTCTCGCTCTCATTTTTATCGCCACTACTGCGCACTCCATAGTTTCTCTTTTTCAGATCATTCTCTCTTAATGGACCAGATCCCAGTAGAGCAATTTCTGTAACACTGTGCCTGTCTGGCACAGACAGCCAAGTTACATTCAGAGTCATTTAAATCCTCTTTTTGCTCTGTTTTAAATTTAGTAAGTACTCTTCAATATGTTTAGATGCACGACTGCATCTAGTTGCTGCCATATGATCGGCCAAGTCACTACTGAGCACTTGAACAGATGTACATAATGTGTGCAAGAGGCCTTTGAGTGTATGAGAGTTTCAGATCCCCTGAATTCATAACATTTGATTAAGACAAAAAACATAAAAGCAGAAGAAACAGTCTCTGCAGTGCAAATAACCCTAATAATACTATTTATTTTTTTACAGAAGTCATAATGACTTCACTGTGAATGCCAGCTGAAAATAGGTCCCACTTATGAGTTTTACTAGACAAGGAAAGCTGTAGTTTGCCGAACACAATGAGAGAAAGATTAATGGCACTAGAAGCCTGGTTGGCCCCTCTCACCTCCTCCCTCTCTTTTCATACTTTCCTCTCCTCTGCTGTCACTGACAGGAAGTTGCTGAGCAGACATGTCACCCAGTAGAGTACAATTGAGTTTGTAATCTCTGACCCGCAGTGGCAGAGAGTCTCTCACTCTCTGTCTTTCTAGTTCTCTCTTTTGAGAAGAGATTTTTGTTGTAATACTGCTGCTGGGCTACAGCTTGCAGGGATAAACACTGCTCTCCGACGAGCATACACTGGCTTATGTGACAAGGGGAAATTGTATAAACATGCCTGAGGAATGCAGAAACCCTCATAATTAGTGAGATGCTTGTGAGGGGCACCATTTGCTCTCACATTTAAAAAGGGAAAGGGCATTAAACTAAAAATATTTTACAATCCCTGGTAACAACATAGCAGAAAAACATGGTCGGTTGTTGGCTTTGTGCAAAGCACTTACAGACTACGCCACACAAGTTGACACAAATTTCACTCTTCGTTCTTCCAAAGCACAGAATTGGCGCATATACACGAGGAGCCGGGGGGGGGGGCATCGTCAACAAACACCAGATGTGAAGATGGGAGACAAATGTCAAACATATTGATTCCATGCTTCATTAAAGCCTGTTATAAGGAAGGGGAGGGAGATTTTTGCCTGCAGTAAAGCATTAAGAAGATCAGAACATCAGCATCCATACAGGTGCAATTTAATTAACAATGTTTGACACAGTTGGAGCTTTATTTCACAGAGAGAGCAAAAACTGTTCCAACTACAGCACTGTTTTTGTACACTGAAAAAAACAAAACGCCTGTTCTAGTTATGACTGGATATGGATCAAGATAAGAGTTTAACAACTATGAGTAAAGATACTGAAAATAAAGTACAAAAAAATAGATTTATTTCAATTTAAGAACAGAAAAAACATATTACTACTTATATACTACAGAGTATAATATTACAGTTTTAAAAATATCTCTTCATTTATGATAAATTTAAAGGCGTGTTAAATTCAGTAGTTTGAGTGCTTTCTTAAGAAAAATAATTCATCTTTTCTCTGCTCTCCTCACAGGGTATCAATGGGAGTCTAACGGTCTGTTAGTCACTTAGGTGGGGTATCGGCTCAGATAGGAAGCCCCCAGTGGGCTATTTAACAAAAAGGCCACTCGTAACCCCCTTACTATATGTGGCTTTGGAACAAAGAAAAGTGTAAATACCTTCTTTCATCCAATTAACTTAAAGTTCAGCAACCAGTGATGGAAAAGCAACACTAGGCTTGTAAGCTCTCTACTCCAAGAAAATACTCTGTTTTTTTCCACAACTTTCTTCAGGAAAAACTCACTTCTCCATCCTCAGCACCACCATCAGTTGTGGATAAATTCTGGCTTGTAGGAACCATCCTTTCTCAAACATGAGCACTGCTTAAAAGAAGGCACTCCAGCAGAGATGGCAGATTCTGCAGCAATTCAGAAAGTCCCACCTTCAGCGAGAGCTTCTGGTCATCTTTGACGCTCCCGTAATTCAGCCCATTTTGTGCACATCTGTCACTATGTTGTTTGGCTCCACAAAAAAGGGAAAGTTCGAACTACAACAAGAAATTAGATCTGCAAAGAAAGAACCTGAGGCTGACCAACACCATCCGCCCTATAAACAGCACTTAAGAGTCAGAGCACCCAGAGCCAGAGGTGGATAATCCAGGTCCAGAAAGTAAAAAGTTTGTGGAGAGATCAGTTCCAACCATTTACCTTTCCAGCTCAACAATGCAGACTAATCACCTGAGGGGCTAATCACCTGGTTATGTGAACAGAATAAAGTAAAACAAGGCAGTGTTTTTACTTTCTAGACTTGGATTATCCACCTCTGCCCAGATCTAAACCCATTTCCACAAATCAAAACATATCCTCCTTTTCTGAAAAAATAACATTAATATACACATTAAAATACATACATACATTTTCCTTTTTATTCATTTTTATTATGTATAGAAATATTTATACAATTCTGAGCATGTCTTAATTGAGAGGAGAGTTTAACCAAAGTCAGAAGTCCATGAGATAAATTTGCCTTGATCAGAGATCACTCTGATACCTGTAAGTAGGGATGTACCAATATCAGATTTTTCCAACCAAAGTATAAGTAAAAGTACTAACATTGTAGTACTTACTGATACCAGATACTGGTCCAAAACTTTGTACAAGCCAAGTTATGATAAAGAGTTTGATAGTTGGATATTCATGGCAGACTATGATGGACTTTTTACCTTGAATTTAGCACAGTTGAGATGCAGTTTTGTTATTTTTCTTTTTTTAAACACTCCTCGTGATAACATTGCTAAATTAAACTTGCAGTTGACCTTAATCAAAAATGAGCCAGCTTTGAAATGTGCTTTTGTTTTTAGAGCGGCACAGCTCTGCTTACAGACCAGATCCTAACTGGAGGATTCCCCCTTAAACAGAGGCTCCTTCTTTGGTCATCTTCATTCATTTGGAAATAACCATAGCTCCACCACAGTCTGGCTGATGTGAAGTGTACAATCTGAGCTCAAACATCAACTGGCTGTTAGATGGAAAACAATGCCAAAATCTGTTCATTTGGCAGTGTAGCACATTTGCGAAATAAGTACCAGGAAACACGTGCATCATCAAACTCTATACTGAAATTAGTATTAGTATAAGTGGGCCAGACTTGGCTGAGTTCAGAAAACTTATCTACATCAAAGGTAAAATGAAGTTTAAGTCAGAGGCAACCGTACTTCTGAAAATGTTTCAACATCCATCTAAAAGTTGTTGTGCAGCAGATGGATATGTACCATTAAGGTCGAGATACACAGGCGTTGGGTTGCCATGCCGGTGTGTGTGTACCATAGCCCATAGAAGCACTGTAAATGTTTATAGTTGACATGGATGTAGGTGCCTTAGTTGCAAAAACCACACAGGGGAAGTGATCAACGCAACAAGTGCAAATGCAGAAAAAAAAAAAAAGAGAAGAAACAGTTCACGACCCACTTCTAACATGGCTGACCGTAGTATTGTTTATTTAAGAATGCATAATTATTGAAGAATAGTAGCTACACAGAAATGGACGACAGAATAAAACGGTAGGATTACCTGCTGCATACAGAGACTGAAGACGGAAGATGGAGAAACCAGCCTGTGTGAGAAGCCCATATGGACCATTTCTTTTAAATAACAGCCATAAAAAAAGGTTTCACTAAATCAAAGCTGAATACATTATATACTATGGTTAGTTGTTACAGACTTTATTTATACTGTATGTGACACAAACTGAAACTAAAATCCTTTTTTGCACCACAAGCTTGGCCAATAAACTCACCCATATAAGCTGCTTTCAGTCACTGAATAAACAGTAACATCACTGCAATTAACCAACCCATTCTTCTTGAACCTTCTGTACCATTTGATATCAGCACAGGAAAACTTGTTGATGGAGGACAACTTTATATCCTCCCATTTGGAACGGGGGTGGCACACCCAGACAGTGCCAAGTTACAAAAATTCAGAGGTGTGTGACCTATCGCAGCGGCTGCGCACCCTTTACAAGCTTTACACCCCTTTCCTTCACATCATAAAAAGGATATCAACCAAGATTGCCGGCAATGTGAGCCTTCATATCATATAGATAGGGAAGCAAGAATTCACCATGGCTAAGCTCTGTGTAGCAATAAGCAGACAAGCTGCCCAAACACATTCAATGGCTCAAATACAAGCAAAATTGCTGCATTGCATCCTAAAAAATACTGTTACTTTCTCCAAACTAATGATCAACAAGGGATGTTGCCTACACTCTCTGCACACAAGTAGCCTGTGCTGCTGCAGCTGAAGAAGTGCCATCACTCATTTCTCTCATTACTTCATCCCCATCAACAGTCAATAATATCAGTTAACGGGGCTATAGCCAAGGTATACCCTCCAGGCTTTTCTGTTCATATTCTCAAGGACTGTGCATGAGTAATAACTACATAATGACTAAAACCGCAGCACAATTTTGCACTTGAGCAGAGAGAAACCATAAAGTGTTATAGTTAAAATAAATATCTGGATTCCTCCAACATTAAATAGAATGATTATGAGAATGATAAAAATCAGTCAAACTCTTCCTACAGACTGTTTTTTAGTGAACTGTCTTTTAATGATGAGTTATTTTTATAAGGTGAGTTTCTGCTTACAGCATCAGAGAAAGCGTCATGAAATATACAGCTTTCTTTATTGCTTTTTATTCTTATGATCCATAGTGAAAGAGTGACAAATGAAAACAGTTCAGGGAGAAGACAATAAAAAGGACACGAGTGTCACTTTTCCAAAAGAAAAAAAAAAACAGAGACTGTGACATTTAATGAAACTGTCTGTGGACAGCAGTAGCAGCTCATTTTAAGTCTGGCAGATGGCTGTATGTATTTTTCCATGTTGTGGAAAACCTGTGACTTAGGTTTGCTTGGTCATCATCCAGTGCTGAGGGGCTCTTAAATGAATGCATTCTACACACTGCTGCAGAATCACATGATGTCTGACCTCCCTGCCATGGCAAACTGCCCAGCATGAGGAGGAAGGGGAGGAATGTCAGTGCATGAATGAGTTTCAGAAAAAAAAAAAACGCACTGAGATTGAAAGATGCTTGACTGACAATAAGTGTGCACTTCTGTTCAACAAACATAAAATGAATCGGCTGTGAGGTTTTACAGTTTTACACTGCTGACCTGTAAAACAGGTCGGGTAAAATTGGAGGTGGGAATGACAGAGGGGGGAAAAAAAACAGGTAAGAAGCCACCTCTACTGACTCAATGTTAGTGAAAAAAATAACAGGGGAAGAAAGAAATAGCATATACTGACTTTCCTTCCTTTGGAATGCATCCAATATATCCTGTGTGTGTTAGAGAGGCAGAGTATGTGGGGCGTGCTGGCAGGAAGGCTTTCAGCATATAAATATCACATTACCACACAAGGCAATTCAGGCATCAGTGGGAGCTTCAAGCCTGCCTAACAAGCACAGGAGCTCCACAGTGGAGGTCAGGAGGAGAGCTTGCAAAAAAATGGAATTCCACAGGAACCATCACTTCTTTTAACAGATAAGTGGTTACGGGTTCAGAGCTGTTTGATGTGGTCCAAGCCTGGTTTCAGTTATCTCACATGTGCTTGTCTGCACATCCCACTGAGCAGCAGAACAAGAATCGAGTTAAACGCTTGCTGTAATAAACTGTGATACTCAACAACAAACAGCCCAGTTAAAATAAAACAAAAACACTGATAAAAAGACAAAAGTATGTTGGAGAAAGTGGGGAATGGAGCACAAAAAAAAGAAACCATTTAAGCATCTGACCAACACACCCCCAGTTCGCCTTAAGATACATCTGATGTTTCCCAGTTTAGTCTGCTGCAGAACAACGACGTCAAACAAAAGTATCTCCAGTGCAGAGGAGAGCGAGGAGACGAACACCAGATGGTCTGGCCCAAACAAAACCCCTGATCTCATCAACACTGAGTCAATCTGGGATTACACTAAGAAACAGAAGACAACGAGACAGCCAAGATCCACAGAGGTACGGCGAAGCTGTGAATGACCAAAGGGTGACATCATCAAGTACTGATTTGATTCAAGCGTATTGTTTTTTGTGTGTGTTTTCGCAGCAGTTAGCCTGACTTTGTAAGAGGATTATCCTAAAACCATCCATGAGTGTAAAAGTTCTTAACATCTTAAAGCAATTTAAAAGACAGCTAAAATCTTCCTCAGACCTCCGCACACAGACCAAGGTATGTTCCTTCCATGTATGGCAACCAGCATAAGTTTAGAGAGTTTCAGTTGTTGGAAAGACCAACAAGTTTTACAACGGCTTCTCCAGACTGTCCCAATGTCAACCATTTCAAACGGCCAAACTGAGGAGGAGTTAAAGGACCAAATACTCATGTGAGAGATACATTTTAGGCTCCATGGTACTCTATTTGTGCACATAACATGTTAAAAATGCATGTAAGGAGTAGTTTGTGAGCAACTGTATGAAATAAAGAAGCAGACAAGTTATGAGAACATTAAAAAGGCTTTGATTGCTGGATCATCAAAAATGGTTTCCATTGCTTATTATGAGGGTATTAATAGTTTGACATTATCTAATCAAAATATTCTGAAAAACTACTTTTAAGACATTGGTTCCATTTGAAACCAATGCACATAACATGTTAAAAATGCATGTAAGGAGTAGTTTGTGAGCAACTGTATGAAATAAAGAAGCAGACAAGTTATGAGAACATTAAAAAGGCTTTGATTGCTGGATCATCAAAAATGGTTTCCATTGCTTATTATGAGGGTATTAATAGTTTGACATTATCTAATCAAAATATTCTGAAAAACTACTTTTAAGACATTGGTTCCATTTGAAATTGTAATCAACTTGCGGGAAATTCCCATCCTGTTTCTCAACAGAAAAACCTTTAGGTTGAATAAAAATATTCATATTTCTTCATAAAGTTCTTCATACCACCAAATAAATGACTAACAATCAAGTGACCTCATTTAAAGTAAAGAATCAGCTGTAGCCGTCTGATGGACGTTTATGAAGACACTGTTGCAGTAATCAATTCTACTGAAGATGATTGCATGAATGAGTTTTTCTACATCCTGCTTGGACATTAATCCTTTAATCCTGGAAATGTTAAAAGGCTGACTAAGTAATTGCCTTCATTTTCCTCTGAAGGTTCAGTTCTGAGTCCATCATGAAACCAAGATTTCAGCCATGAACAGAGGTTTTAGCTGTAGTAGCTGAAGCTCTGAGCTAACTCTGGATCTTTTCTTCTTTGGTTCAAAGATTATAACCTCCGCTTTGTTTTTATTCAGTTGAGAGAAAATGATGGGACATCCACGCATTGATCTGTTCTATGCATCTAGCCAACGCTCTGATGGGTTCACAGTCACCTGGTGACATTGTGATGTAAAGCTGTGTGTCGTCTGAATAGTTATGGTAACTAATCTTGTCAATTGTTATAATTTAAGCCAAGGGGAGCATTTAGATATAGATTAGAAAACACCCCCAGCAAACCCATTCATTCTGAAAACATTCAGTTTGGTATGAAAGAGAAACAAAGAACACCATTATATGTATGCTTTGCAAGTAAAAAAAAAAAAAAAAAAAAACAGAATCAAGGCAAAGCACAACTTCTACATACCATGTTGTAGGGATGGGAATCGAGAACCGGTTCCTGTTCAGAACCGGTTCCGTGTGCTCCGATTCCGTGGCATCGTTTGGCA